>JARDXD010000326.1:0-20294 GCA_029218145.1 Aphanocladium album
AAATACACGAGTTGGGCAAGAAAAGTATTCTCGCATATAGAACCACGCTCTTGCGTGATATCTTACAGTTACTCTACCGCCTATCTATCCGTGAATGAAGCTCGTGCTGTTGGACTAAGCAGATGCACACCAAGGCCAGCAACGCCGCTCCGACTGTTGTATACCACACACCACCAAACGCCTCCATAAATGAAGCGATAACACCATCCCTCCATCCATCGGGAAGGTGGTTTATTTCGTCAAGCCTATCGAGAATACGGGTGATTTCTTTCAGAGCTTCATCCCCATCGCCAAACCGGTGCAAGAGTCTCGTCCTCAATATATTCTGATATATCGCAGACACCAGCGTTATGCCGAGCATGCCACCTACACTTCGTGCCAGAACTGGACTCATGTTAGCTCATGCTGTCAGGTCCATTTAAATCCAGGTTTATACGTACAGATAGCCGAGGTTACAACAGCTTGTTGCGCATGCTCTGCCGCCGCAACGCTGGCTACAGCGATCGTTGTCGAGACTATGCAGAATCCCACCCCGACGAGAAATAGAGCTGCACAGGTCAGATAAGATGAGGTAGACTCGCTTTGTAGCACCAGCAATATAGTTGCAGCAATCAAAATGAAGCTTCCAAAAATGCCCAAGCGGATATACTTGCCTGTTCGGGCCATTGCGTATCCCGTCGCAAGCGAAGCAATCGAGCCACCCAAAGGCAGCCACATAAGCATGAAGCCAGCAGCGCCAGCAGAATCACCACGGACTTGAAGGTACAGTGGAGCATAAAACGTAGATATGAGCAAAACCATGGAGATGAAGAGGCTGGCCACACAGTTGGCGAGAATGGTGCGGTTCCGAAGTAGGCGCACTGGAATAATAGGCTGCGTTGCCCTACTTTCCCACCAAATAAACGCAGCAAAGAAAACCACCGAGAGTGGAAGCGTCGTCAGCGGCAATGGGTGAGTCCACGGTACCAATGTTCCGCCTGTGTTCAGCCCAAGAAGCAGCAGTATCAAGAATGAGCAGGTGAAGAAGGCACCGAGGAAATCGACTCGAGAGAGGTACGACTTGTCAGACTGCTTCGGTGGCACTTTGACGAGGAACCAGACCGCCGGAATCAGCAGAAGCGCCGGCGGGACCTGCATCAGAAACGCGAGCCGCCAGCCCGTCTTGGTGTGGTCGTGCAGCAAGCCTCCAAAGACGCCCCCGAGCATGGCGCCAGCGCTGTACCAGAGGTTCCCGATGCCCTGCAGCACGCCGCGTTGCCGCAGCGGCGCCAGGTCCGAGCAGAGGAACATGGGGATGCAGATGAGCCCGCCGCCGCCGATGCCGACGACCACGCGGCCCAGGATGATGGTGTAGGCGTTGCCGGCGAGGCCGCAGAGCAGGCTGCCCGCCGCGAACGCGAGGCTGCTGAAGATGATGCCGGCGCGGCGGCCGAATATGTCCGTCAGGCGGCCGCTGATGGGCTGGCAGGCGGCGTTGGAGATGAGGTAGGCGGTGGGCAGCCAGGAGAGCAGGCTGAGGGAGCGAAACTCGCTCGCGATGGGGGCCGAGAGGGTGGCGATGCTGCTTACGTCGAGAGCGGATAGGAAAACACCGACAAAGGACGCACTCAGAATCAGCATCAGCCTGGAAAACGGTAGATCTTCGCCGATTATTGTTGTTTCGTCATCTGGTGACGAATTGACACCCGAATTGCCATTTTGATGCTCCTGTTGATGCTCATCCGATGCCCGTAACAACGGCGTCGATTCCGAAGCGCTTGCGTTTGGAAGCCGTTCCGCCGGCCGATCGCTAGCTGTCTCTAGAGCCGCCATGTTTGTCTGTTGAACTTGTTGAAATTCAACCCTCTTTTCACAAATCTTCCACGCTGAAAGGCGTGCTCGCTTCTCTCTATTGAGTCGAGGGACCCAAGGTCAAAGTTTTGACCCACGATGACGTTTCAAGCGGCAGTCTATCTCTCGCGGTAGAAGGGGGTCGTTTGCTGGTGAATGGCGCAATTGAGTGGGTGATGGCAGAGTCGATCAAGGTTATTCACTTTGTGAGCCCCGAATGCTGTGTGACTTTTGTTGGAGATGATGTTGATAAACACGCGTATTTGGGGTTGAGCTTCGGGTCTCACAGTGGGTGGGCTGGTAGGCCCTGTGCAGTCTCACTCGGCCAAAGGTAGCGCCAAATCTAGTCACTTCCCATCTAAAACCCGAGTTTGGATATTCCACACCACAAATTGATTAAAAGCATGCTGTACCCTCTCATGGTAGGTTGTTTCTATTAGACTGCAATTGCCAAGTAGTTTGAATGACTCCATCTGTTACAACCTCACAGTTGCGGCTGATATAGCAACAAGGATAGGGTAGCAGCATACTGACAAAGGTGACAATAGGAAACGTTAGTGACGTAGCATATCCCAGCTAGTCTTAGAATTTCAGCTCCTTTCTTTGACATTATGCTTCTCTCGGATGCTTTGCATTGGGTGATCACTGATACCTTCTAGTTTTCTGGTGATAGGTAACATGCTTGTATCGCCGTGCCCCTGCAGGCAGCAGACAACGGGCAATAATTCAGGCCAGAACAGCTCATATAACCCCAGTTATACCAATGCCGCCTGTGCTTTTTGTGGTGCGCCGACCCTGGCCGAGCTCGAGTGGGCAGAAATTGTGGCGCTTGGAGATCCCCAGCCGTCAAGGATTTCGGATTTATAATTGCCACTAATAGCGGCGACCAAAGGGGCGCCTTCCAGCAGCATTTCTCCTTATCAGGGGCAATAATAAGGTGAGGGGTCTTTCTTACGCGGCCCTTGTTTACATGCGGATGGCAGAGAAAAAAAAAAAAAAAACTTGGACAGGCGGCCAACAGGTAAGGACCCCAATAAAGAAACCGAGGCGCAGGTTATTTTGGTGGAGAAGATGGCAAGTCTTACCATCATGTATACCTTGACGGCAGGCCTGTACCCAAGTCGAAAACATTCAAGGACGAAAGCATCGGTGTCAATAATGATGGTCAGGAGCATGGCCATATGACAATCTGGAGTAGCGTAGAGGGGGCGCCATGGCGGCAAGCAAGACGGACGCTATTTGTTCTTTGATGCAGCTCTCAAAGCTGCTGGTTTCAAATCTGTGGAGGAAGGGTCGCCAAGCGACAGGGGATAAAATAGGGACAGCGGGGGTGATGAGATTAATCGTCTGGTGTCATTGTTGCAAGCACATCCTGATGTATATTCGTTCGTCATGTCATTGATGTTTGAGAAAGAGACGCATGGCAACCTCCCTCGTAATTTTGGTGCACCTCTGGTATCTTATACGAGTCTGGGCGAAAATGGTGTGTGTGTGTGTGTGTGTGTGTGTGTGTGTGTGTGTGTGTGTGTGTGTGTGTGTGTTGTGTGTGTGTGCCTTCCGTGAGTAAGCGTGTGCGTGTTGCGTGACAACGCTGCTGTCATATGCGGCCAGATCCAGCCCAGCCCAGCCCAGGGCCCAAAGCATCGAGGGTGAGACGGCAGGAGAAGTACCAGAGAAGGCTGAGGAAGTTATTTTCAGCACCGGTTGTAGGCAGTGGACGCAAACTTGACGCCATCATGTGCGTCAACGACCTGCTCGGGCCCGACTTTCATGTGAAGGTTGTCCACCAAAAATGCTCCTTTTTTCCTTTGCGATAACCCCGCCGCTCCCGGCCACGCAAGCGTGCTAAACTTGGTTTCGTGAAGCCCAGAATAATGGCGAGACAAAGTAAAGTTAATTTCTTCCATGATTTGCTGTCCTGTAAAAGCAAATATAGAAACGAAACAGTGGGATTTGGGCAATGCATATTTTCCCCGTGGAGCCAGAAAGTCTATTTAGGAAAAGACCGCCATGGTGCGGGTTTCTAGTGATTAAACGTAAGAGGTACAACTCCATGGAGAAGCCTTAATAAGAGATTAGGACGAAACTAATAACACCGCAGAGAGCTCAGTGTCTGCATGAATTAGTAACCACAACATTCGTTTCATGTTGACCTGCCGTAGTGGCAAAGATTTTTTTTTTTTTGACAGCGATCGCTTCAAAACGACACAGCCTGACAGCGGCTCGATGCTAGGCGTCGCGTGCCTTGTGCCTTGTACCAGCGCGGTCTTATTACTGTGGTGTAAACCCTATTTTCTTCTATTTTAGAGCAGCCGACAAGACCATCTAAGCATTGTCGCCAGATCAGCCTAGCTCGCGATTTAGCTGAGAAGGTATGCGTACGCAAAGTTTAAAAAAAGAAAAAGGTGTTGTGAAACCATGTGCTGCAGATTCGCAGCTTGGCAAATGCTGCAGCGCTGCACCCTTTTTTTTGATACTTTGTCGGCAGAGAGCTTGGATGTTGTAATTTCATCAACACCGCGACTCAGAGCTGGTACGAATGCGGTTATCTGAACACCGCTCTTTGCAGGAATGTTCGATATTGTATCCAAGCACTCGATAGATGGCCTGCATTTCTTGTGCCTGAACTGTAACAGATATGCGTCCTGGGATAATGTGATTCCGACGCACGTAGGCCGTGGGATCATGCAGGTCGAATCGTATGTCTGGGGACCGGACTTGTCCGTGGGAAGAGATGCACGATGGTGGCACTGTCGTGTAACTCGATGGAATGGGGGTCACGGCGGAAAAAAGAAGCGCCAGAGCGTCACGGGTGCTTAAAAAGAGAGGCTGGAATAAGAGATTCAATTGGTCGGTTTCTCAAACAAGGACGCCAGTTTGTCATCAATTCTGTGATTCGGCAGCAACGTCCATTTGTCTAGGCTTGATCATTCCAGACAGCGAGCCGAAACTCTCACTGTTGATCGACGTTGCTGAAAAGACAGAATATCTGCAAGCTGTTGATAGCAACATAGCGTCGCAGAGACCAATAAAGGAAGGGGTGGGTAGTTTGTCTGAGGCGCTGGGCTTTGATAAATTGGTAATTAATTATTGAGCGCAAAGCCGTAATTTGGTGCTATGCAGGGCAACGTTGGATCGGACGAGGTGCTGTAATTGAAAACGGCCCAGGGTGTTGACCGAAAGAGTGAGTTGACTGGGTGTCGGGATCTGCTAGCTTTGTCGGGAAATATGAGAAGCGTAAGCGTAATAAAAGACGTTGAAGAATGAGATTGAGCCTCATTTGCCTCGAGCTCTATACCTCTCTCACTCGCTGCGTGAGTGTCTTATGTGATATGGCAAGTAAAAGGCCGACTGTGACACGGGCACGTCATGGCGCCATCGCCTGTCATTCTGATCCCACGCGTTGCAGCAGTTGCAGCACCATGTACGACAGAGTTTAGCGCTGCGACTGTGTCATGAACCAAAACTCTAGCCAAGGAAAAGAAAGAAAAGCCGGGCCAGCATTGCTTTTTCGCTCATTTCACGGCTCCTCCTGCGCCCCAGCTGGTTCGCATTTCGATCTGCTTCGATCACAGTTCCACATGGGGTTCTAAAAAGACTCGCATCCCAAGTCTGATGGGGGTGGTAGTGCTAACTAGTGGTGGGCTCGCCTGCAAGGTCTGGCATCCCGTCAGGGTTGCGCAAGCAAATTTCGGGGTGACACCGCAGGTCATGCTGTGACTGTTTTATTTTCTTCTCTCCGGAGGCGGACGGGCGGACGTGCAGAAACGTATACCAGTAGACAATGCGGACGGCTTTCTCGGTCATTGTGCGGTCGTCTCGGGGTGGGAGAGGCATGCTGGAAGTCTGTTTTCGTCGTGCATCAGCTGTCGATCTGCTCACCGAATCGATACAGGGAAACTTTATAGTTGGCGAGCTGGCACATTGCTGGACAAGCTCGTGCCGTTTGGGCGGCATTGGTATAAACTCTTTTGATATTTCGGTCCCTCCAGTGCCTCCTCACTCTCCCTTGAACCTATCCACCCAGCGAAGCAGCCCATATGGATCATGGGCGCGGCGTCATGGCTCCCGGTCGGTCCCCCCCTCACCTCCCCTGGCTAGCGCGGGACGGCCACTGCCAGCAGCTCACCCAAGGTCCAATCAGCCGTTTGCGAGTAGCCTGCGCCATCGACACGACCCGCTGGAGGGTCAAGCTATGCATGCGAGAGCTGCATAAAATGTCTAGGCAGGCGAGTGGGAGGGTGTCGTGGGTGGATCGCTGATGAGCGGACAGCATCACTGTACGAG
The DNA here is from genome assembly GCA_029218145.1 of Aphanocladium album. Classification (NCBI taxonomy): domain Eukaryota; kingdom Fungi; phylum Ascomycota; class Sordariomycetes; order Hypocreales; genus Aphanocladium; species Aphanocladium album. The sequence goes on from JARDXD010000326.1 coordinate 6,118, forward strand.
CCTGCTGGCGGGGAACGACGCAGCGGTGCATGCAGGCTGTAGGGGCTGGCCGATGCAGTGTGCAAGGGGACGGCGGCGAGGCGAGCTGGACCTGTCCAACTGTCGTTGGTGATGTTGGTGTTGCAAGTTGGTAGGGTCCCATCCAGAGGCAGTTGTGGCTTTGTGGGATATGTAAGCATGCCTTTGGGGCTGCATCGACGGGTCGTTGCAAACACGCGGCTCACATGTCATTCGTCGGCGTGGAAGCAGTGAGTGATTCTCCTAGGGTGCCGTGTAGAGACGTGGGATAAGGAGGAAGACGGAGAGAATGTCAGGAATAAGGGTCCATAACTGGTACACGAGCATGGTTTTTCTCTTCACTGGCGTTGAGAGCGGGCGAGAGCACATGTGTGTCTCGCAAATCTTAACCATCGCGATGCATCAGCTAACTGTAAACCCGCTAGCACAAGCCCCGTCCATACCTCGTTAAGGCTCAGAGCGCCCGCTTCACCCGCTCCAGGCTGCTTGCTGCAGCGCCATCCCACACTGGTACCAACGCCATCCAGCCAGCCGTTCGAGGGCATGCGGGAGCATTTGCCACTGGACGGCCGCACGAGGAATATCGCGCACACATTTTGATTTTGTGTATTGAATTTTTCCGTCATGCCGTCTTTGGAGCCTTGCTGAAGATGCTTGGCTCCAGACGAAAGGGTCGTGATTCTTTCTCGTCATTGTTTCTCGCCAATGACCCTGATAACCCAGCCGGCGTCTTGTTACCCAATTGAGCGTGCACCAGCATCTGACGCAGGGCATCTCCACGCGTGCTGGTGCTGAGTCCATGAGCAGACCCAGACGAACCCTGCAAATCCGGTCAAACAAGAGAGCTTCGCCTCGCCCACTCAGCAAAATCTCGTATTTCTGGCCCCGTCCAGCACGATGCTGGTCATGCCAATGGCGCAGAATGGACCCAGACCCGTAGCAGCCGCCCCCTAGACTCCCTGTGGCTAGTCCGCTCGTGGTCTGGGCTGCGGGTGCCTTGGCCGGGCTCGTGGCAGATGCTTCCGGTGCCTCTGTTGGTGCTGTTAGCACTGTTCTTGCATTCTCCAGCGGCCTTGATGCTTGCCTCAGCACGCTGACGAGCGCCCCGAGTCCGCTGCGAGCCCACTGTAAATACAGTTGTGCTAGCGCTGTGCCTTGCCGCTAGCCCCGGCCGCCGCGACTTATTGTTAGCAGCCTTCTCGGCAATCCGCTCTTGAAAAGTGGTCGATTCCAGGTTTTTCTCGTCGTTCGGCTGGCTCAGACCAGTCTTTGCCCGCCTCAGACTAACTAGTGCTGCAGCCACTGCTTCCCCTGTGTCTTGCTTTGGTGCTTGGTGCGTGCTTCTGTTAGTGCTTTGGTGGTGCTTTGTGCTGCCGCTGCTGCTTGCTTGCTTGCTTGCCTGCTTCGCTGGGGCTCTTTTTTTTTTCTTGCCTACCACACGCGCCTGTCTCGCTCCTCTCTTCCTTTCCCCCCCCAACTCTCCTCCACCACACTTCGACACCTCTCGAACCTCTCGTTTTCCTTTCCTTTCTCACTCCTCTTCTTTCTTCTGTTTCTCATCACCTCTTTTCGACACTCAACGCTTTGTTTCCTTCTTCTCATCACCTGTTTTCTTCGCGCTGTCGCCTCTCTGCCCGTATAACTGACGATTTTCCCCTATTGCAAAGGAAGCCTGTCAGCCAGCCTGACGGTCCTCTGCCCCTGATTTCAGTCAACCCCGTCAACCCCGAGCCCTCAGCCGACTTCGTCCTCGTGTTTTTCTCTTCTCCTCTCCATCTTGTTCATCTCCTCAGCTGTTTCCGTGTCCTGCCCGTCGTTGTTCTCATATCAGACTCGTTGCATCACTCCACGCTGCACACCACGACTCGCCTGTCTCGAATCGTCCTCGCCCGTTGCTGACTTGCGTGCACCGAACGATCACTTTGGCTTCGACATCTCCTGCCCATAGACACAGCACAGTTCTGCGAGACACGTAATATCTCGGAGTCTTCTCCCGTCCCTTTCAGACCCCTCGTCAACGACAATCTGTCTGGGCATTTCCATGCTGGATCCCATTAGCTTGGTGATCTGACCACATCTGCTTCCTTGGATCTCTAGAGCCTCTTCTATCCTTTGCCTCTACCAGTAGGGACGAGTACGCACCACAATCCTGCGGACTCCTCTTTCTGATTCTAGCAATTCTCTATACTTGCTGCTGTTGGAGCCCTTTGGACCCAATCAGCATTCGCTCGCTTGTATCCTGCCTGCTTGATATTGCCTCGACCAAATTCAGCCTTGGTCTGACAATCACTGCCCATAATTGGACAAATCGATAAAAGGTTCGATACATCACTCTCGCTGCTATTGCCCGCATGCTGCCAATCGACTTGGCCTTGTACGGGTCCTCCAAGTCCAATCTCTTCACTGCACTCGGAATGAGAATTGATGCTAACACGTTCATCAGTCAATTCGCGACCCATACTCTAGACGTTATCCCTTCCAGCGATCCTTGTGCAATCTACCTACCGAACGAGTCGAGCCAAGTCTGCCAACACGCCTGCTAAGCCCTCACGAAATAAAGCATGGCTGCTATGATCCAAACATATCCTCAACAAACCTCGACAGCCACTATGCTTCAGACGCGTCCTGCCTCTGCCGCCGCCATGCTGCCTGGCAATCAGAACCGTCAGGGCAATCAGTACGGACACACGTCTCGAGCTGCCTCGTACGGCAACATGCCTACGGGCTATCGCGGCAGTTCCGGACCTGGTCAGCCCCGAAGCTTCAACCAGCTGAATCACAATATGCAATGGCAACAGTATGCTGCCTACCGCGCCAACTCGGCGTCAGCTGTTCCCACGACAAGCTCACTCGATATGACGGGCCAGTATCGTGGCCACGCTAGCAGCGGCTCGGGTTATAATTTCAACCTCACGGCACCGAATAATGTTACTCGGGACGATTCCGCCATAACACGTGGATTCACCGCCCAGCAGTCACCATATTATAATGCCTCGGCCAACGGCAAAGCTGCTCCAGACAGATACCGTCGGGCAAATGCTCAGACTCTTCAGCATAACCGCTCCCAGAGCACCAACCTGCCTGCCACCAACGGCATGTACCAGCTTCAAAATGGTTCTGCGTCAGTACCCAACCTGTCAAATGCTACAAATGGTGCAGCCCAGTACTCTGCCGAAGATTTATACAACCGTGCCGCCCAGGAGGAGGCAATGAGACTTCGTCGCCGCAGCATGCAGTCTCTGGATACCTTGGATTATCCCCAGGCACCCCTGTCCGTCATTCGACCATCCTCCGCCGGAAGACCGTCCTCTGCTGGCCGATCATCGTCTGCTGGAAGACGCGTGGATCAAACTACGAATTCCGCTACGCTTGCACCCGCTTCTGTCGTGCACTCGCGTAATGGAAGTTCGGATAGTGTCTCATCCCACCGCAGCACTAGCTCGCGACCATCCTCCGTAAGTCAGCCACATTTTCAAGATACCCTGTCACTCAGCCCACCCCAGTACTTTTGCCCACTAGCTTGCGCTCTGGCTAATAAGGATGACATGCAGTCCAACCGCACCACGCCGCCCCCCACTGGCACCCCCTCTTTCCCTGTGGACAATTCCTCGAAGACTGAACAGTCCAAGCAGCTCAATGTCCCGTCCCGAGTAGCCTCTAGCGACGCAATCAAGCGCACCCACAGCCCATCGCCCTTGTCCAAGCCTGCCACGATGTCCGCCGAGTCAGCTGCGTCTCGCCCAGCGACTACCTCTGGCTCTTCAGGTCCCAAGCTGGACAGCCCGGCGGCCAAGCACCTGGCGGCTATCAACCAAAAGGGTACCAAGGCCAAGAGCAAGACCTCCAGGCTTCGCCGTGCGTTCTCGTTTGGTAGTGCTGCTGAACTCCGCAGAGTCTCTGAAGAGGAAGTCTTGAGCCCAACCTCGCCAACCAAGCTTCACAAGGAGCCTTCGGCTGAGCAAGTCTACGATGCCGAGCAGGCTCGCATTGCGGAGGCTCAGGAGGCTGGTGGACTTGGAAACAGCATCTACGGCTCTCGCTTCTTCGGATCCACCGACAACTTGTCCATCTCTTCCACTGCCTCGTCTGCTTCAGTCATGATTCGGAAGATGGGTCGCGGCATGAAGAAGAGCACTCGGTCCTTGGTCGGTCTTTTCCGTCCCAAGTCTGTAGTTGGTGTCCCTGCTGCCGAAGCTGCTATTCCTGAAGTTAGCCAGGCCACTGTCTCCATGATCACCGTTGAAGCCGAGACGCAGCGTGTCAATGTTACTGCGGACCCTACTGCTGCCAACGGCGTGACTGGCTTTCCCCACCTGGAACGCAACTCTATTGACGCTGCTCATGTCCCGGAGATGATCCCGGAACACGTGGATAGCAACGACCAGACTGGCCCAAGACGGAGCATTGTTGGTGGTGACAAGGAGCGTGCTGAAGTGCTGGCTGCCGTGCGTAAGGGCATTCTCAAGCGACCTGGCTCTTCTAGCCCATCGACACGACCCAATGACTTGGCGTCCCCTGACCTTATCCTACCCAATGTCCCTGCTATCAGTGACTCGCCCATCTCTAGCGCACCAAGCACTCCTAATGACGAGGGCCAGGGTCATAGAAGGACTGGGTCTATTGCTCTGGGTAACGAGGATTACTTCATGAACGCCCTGCGCCTGCGTTCTGACAGTAAGAGCACACCAGGAACGCCATCTGCTGGAAAGAGAAACGCCACCTTCTCCCCGCGCATCATCTTCCACGACACTTGGCCTCCTCAGGAGTATGATCGCCGAGGCGACGTTGCTACCTGCAACCGTCTCACCCCCATGCTGGCTCAGCAGATCAAAGAAGAACTCAACAGCTTCAAAATGGTTAGTACTTATCTTGTATCTCGTTGCTATGGCTGCGCTAATAATGACTGCAGGAAATGGAAGTCCACGAGAACTCCAAAATCTACACTCATTTCTTCTAATGACGTCCACTATACTTGTCTGGTTGACTAGAAGTTTGGATGTTTTGACGAAGGCATGGCAACATCCGGAGTCACATTGTATTCAATTATGTTTTAACATTGGCGGCGTTTGGGAACTGCATATTCGGTGTCAACGGTGTTTTTTTGACCCTCCTTTATCATTATTATTTTATTTGTTTTTCTTCGTGTGGAATTTGTCATAGGGAATTTAGCGCAGCAATCATACAGCGTGTAATCTGTTGAGTGGAAGAGAGGGGAAGTCGTCCACAGGCTGTGGGCTGGCCGAGGTAAAAACTCGGCCGCCACGGATACTCCATAGATGATGGATAGGCCCATGGCTCATGGGTCTATCAACCCGCAACATAGTCTGATTAGAGTGATGGAATTGAAATTGTTTTGTCTTTCTGCTATACAATCTTGACGCTGAAGCTGAAGATAAGTCGCGTATCTTGAACAGCAAGCAGCTGCTGTGGCAGTGACATTCAAGTGGGCACGGCTAGATGGCGACCCCACCATGGTAGCAGTTTCACGGTAGCATGCCCCAGCGCCGGTCTTTTATTTTTGGAAAATGGTCTGGCGATCTTCTAATTTTTTTCTTGAGTCCCTTCCCCTCCAACTGTACACTGCCATACTCACAACCTCACGGCACTTCCCCACGCAACGAAGCCACCGGGATCCGACAGTCTTGTATTTATGCTAGGCGTAGTGCGTGGAAGAGGACTGTCTCCTTGGCAACCCTTGATCACCAACTTTCGTCCGGTACGACACTTGGCTACCATGGCAGTAGCGCAGGAGACCCAGCAGCCTGTCGCTTCCCCGGCTGGTGATGCTGCCGCCGCCGCTGCCGCCGCACCGCCCACGGGCCCAAAGCTGCATGGAAGGGCATTCTACGAGAGTATCGGTAGCCCAAAGTTTATCGTTGCGCCGATGGTAAACCAATCCGAGTTTGTGAGTGCACACCAAAGCGTCGTCGCAAAGGCGAGACCTCACCCAAAAGGCGATCGCACAACTGACCCGACATGGTATGCTAGGCCTGGCGCATGCTTTCACGATCCTTCCTCTCGGCCGAAGAAAAGTCCAAGATGCTCGCATACACGCCCATGTTCCACGCCCGCCTGTTCTCGCAGGATCCCAAGTACCTCAAGGCGCATTTCCAGGCCACCCGCCCCGGCGCGACCGACGACAGTCGCTGGCTCGACGGCAACCCGACCAGCGACCGGCCGCTCTTTGTGCAGTTTTGCGCCAACGATCCGGAGCACCTCCTGACGGCGGCACGCCAGGTGGCGCCGTACTGCGACGCCGTCGATCTCAACCTCGGCTGCCCGCAGGGCATCGCGCGCAAGGGCCACTACGGCGCATTCCTGCAGGAGGATCAGGAGCTCATCTTCAGGCTGATCAACAAGCTGCACACCGAGCTGTCGATTCCCGTCACGGCCAAGATTCGCATCCTCGAGACGAAGGAGCAGACGCTGGCGTACGCACAAAACGTGCTCAAGGCCGGCGCCTCGATCCTGACGGTCCACGGGCGGCGACGAGAGCAAAAGGGACATCTGACGGGTGTGGCGGACTGGAAGATGCTCAGATTTTTGCGGGAGAGCTTGCCGCCGGAAACGGTGCTGTTCGCCAACGGCAACGTCCTCCAGTATGGCGACGTGGACGAGTGTCTGGCTGCCACGGGCTTCGACGGCGTCATGAGCGCCGAAGGTAACCTGAGCGACCCGGCTGTTTTTGCCAAACCGCCAGCTGTGGGTGAAGAAGGCCGCGAGTACTGGCGAGGCAAGGACGGCAAGGGTGGCTGGCGCGTCGACGCCGTTATGCGACGCTACATGGACATCATCTACAAGTATGCCCTCGACACAGAACCCCCCGCGCGACGCCCGCTCTTTGTCCCCGGCGACGACACCGCCTGGCTCACAGCCGATGCAGCCGACGAAGGCGACGAGCGCGGCAAGAAGCGTCGCAAGACCGGCAGCGAAGGCTCCGCGCCACCGCCGCCCAAGAAGCAGGAAACGTCGCCAAACATTGTGGCCATGCAGCCTCACCTGTTCCACCTCCTGCGGCACTTTGTCTCCAAGCACACTGACGTGCGGGACATGCTGGCGCGCGCGCGCAAGACGGGCCTCGCGGGCTTCGAGGAGGTGCTCGACGCCGTGGAGCGCAAGGTGGCCGAGGGCATGCTCGAGTACGACAGGACGGACGGGCAGAGCTTTGCAGAAGAATTGAAAGCGGTGGCGGAGCGTCCGCGCGAGACAGCCGACGAGGCGGAGAGCTCGATGGAGGCGCTCATCAAGTGCAAGCGGCCATGGTGGGTGGCGCAGCCGATTGTGCGGCCGCTGCCGAGCGAGGCGCTGGCCAAGGGCTCGATCAAGCTGAGCAAGAAGGATCTGGTGGAGAAGGCCAAGAAGGAGGAGGGTGAGGGCAAAGAGGTAAAGGAGCCTGTGGCTGCGTAAGGAGCGGCATGGGAAAAAGTTATTTTGAAGAGTTTATAGAATCTGTATATATCATAGAAGCATCTCAGAATTTCAGTGTACTAAAGGATGAAACAAACCTTACCACATCAGTCTCTCAACGCAAAAATGTGGAAGATTGACTGGAGGCGTAGATGAGAAACACGACAAGGTGAAAACGTGAACCACAAGGATCGTAAAAGCAGCTGAAGCTGCAAATATAGCGAAGAGGAATCCAAACATCTATAGAAGCAAGTCTAGATTACATGCATAAAAAGTAACCTTTTAATCCGCCTGATTTCTACTCCGAAAGCAAAAAGTGTAGTTTTGTGCGGTCTCACATCATGACTTATTTCGGCGATCAAATTTGTTGTCATACACGTGCCACGCACCCCCTCCGGGCACGAGTACCTTCCGTGGCTCTTCCTAATGTTTCAAGGACAAATCAAATTTTGTCCTTCTCATAGACCGTATTTCCATTCAAGTTCCATCAGAGACTGGTGTTGTCCAAGTGCTTGAGCAACGCCGCAACCTTCATCGCGACACCAAGTAATCCCACGCATTGCCTTATCAGAACCATAATGGCAACCGCCATAACTGAGATTGCAGCGCCACGCCGGGTCCATAGGACTGCTGATCTCACTGAAGAAGGTCGTTTGCAGAACGAGCATCTGAGGATCGTCGGGGCACCGAAGAATGTTCACTTGGTAATCGCCCATGGCATAGCGCATAGTGTACCCATGCTGCCGCCCCAGACAGCGACCTTGCGTGCCGAGGTGCGCACCGCTGATGTGTTTGGGCCCGGCGTCCCGGGGCGGCGCGGCTAGCTGCCAGGCAAAGCTGCGCGCCGTCGCGCTGGAAAAGGACACGCGCTCGCCCCAGTCCACGCAGCTGCAAACATTGGGATCAAAGGCCCGGAGTATGTTGCTGGCGTCAACGCGCATGACGCCCAGCCAATAGCCGCGCCCATCTCGCTCGCGAATGTTCCAACCCGTCTCCCATAACGTGCGGCCATCGGTCCTGCCATCAGCCTGGCGCTTGATCGGAAAGTGCTGGACGAGCTGTACTGCCATTCGCATTTTGCCGCCTTCCACGGCCGCAAACTCCACGTGAGATCTCCCGGGCTGGGTGCATGAATCCCCTTTGCATGGTGTATCGGCGTCCGCGAGGATAATTCCCTTACCCCTTGGGCGACAACGGGATATTGCCACCGCTTGTCGCCAGGAAACGAGCATGCCCTTGTCGGGCTCTATGCACACCTCGTGTCCCAGACACACTCTGTCGTCATCTGTTGATCCTTCTCGCTGGTGTTTTGAGAAGTGCATGATGCGGTGTGTCGTCTTGCATCCTGAGCAGTAGAGGAGAGGCATGCCGACCAGGAGTTTCTTGCCCAAGAGGTCGTCTCGGCGGACACTCTGACAAAACTCGCACAATGATGGCCAATTGCTCACTGATTGGTCGTCGTAGAAGAGCGAGGGGTCAGGGACGGCCCAGGGCGCAGACTCGAGCCATTTTTTTGTAATTGTGGCGTGGTATTGCTTGAAATGGGGATGCTGGTCGAAGATGCGCATGAATTCACGACTCACATGTCTGAGTTTTGCCATTTCATGAGGCTCCAGCTGTATCATAATTGCAACTAGAACATTGTCCGGGAGCCGCATTAGACAGCTGCGCACTTGGTTGAGATACGAAAATGCGACTAGGTCACTGATAACGCTGCCCGGTTCTTTACAGCTGTGTTGTGCGATTTTGAGGCGTGCCATCGTCGCCATTTTCTTCCGATATTTCGATTTTCGATCGCCACCTTGATGAGTCTCAAAGCTCGGAGAATTTCCCATGATTTAGATAAGAAAGATTTGATTCGTGCACAGCTCGAATAAAACGGTAGTTGATATGATTTGTTAGAGGCACTGGTGTTTGCAACTGCGAGACCGTGGATGCGAGGGCCCAAAAATTGAGAGAAAGAAAGGAATGAAGGAGAACAAAAAGTTCAACATCTGACTGGTAATTAGTCTTGATAGCCTCACAATCAATGAAAATAACCCTCGAAGAAGAATTTGTGGCGGCGGCAAGTGGCATTACCCTGCTGAACTTTGTGGTATCTGTGTGGGGTTTGGCGTTGCATGTCAACTTGGCGAAGGCTGTATGGTTTTCACTTCGAACTTTAAGGAAAATTCATCTGTCACATGCCACATGACGAGTAGGTAGACGAAGCTATTTATTAATTGATAATGATGCACAGCAAACCCCCCCCCCTGCTTCCTTCCATCCCTACTTTTAACGGGTCGGTCGCGACACAAAGTGATGAAATCGAGGAAAACTGTCTACGGGTGCTGCTTGAGTCTTGTATATCCGAGTACGCCGACTATGTAATTGTATAGATTTTTTGACATGGCTGTGGTAAAGAATAGTTGTGGGTATTGAACCAGGTTGGAATTGTAAAGGACAGGGTAGAATCAAGAGCAAACAAGCAGCCGTCGCCACGCGTTGGGGCCAGAATGGCAGCTGTAGTCGATTCGGAGCACCCTAGGCGAGCGCGTTTGCTGAGAATGCCAAAGCCCCGGCCATGGTAGTCGACTGTAACTGCTTCGGTCAACTTTTCTTCCCATCGTGCTGACGCGCACTCACAGCCACTCGAATGCACAATTGCGTGTAGTCTGTCTGCCTCTTAATTTCAGTCGAGACCATTATTTTCTATATCCCAAGGCGGACCTTTATCTGGTTTTAGTCTTCGTCGCAACAGCCAACTGGCCGATCCGAGACGACAAGCAGAAGAGTTACCGTCCGAAAGCCGAATGCCACGCTTGCTTCAAGTAGAATGCTGACAATCAAGATGCACTCAGGTCAGTAGTGTCGTTTTTTGCCCTCGTATCTCTGCGTGTTTGAGTTTCTAATCGATTGTAAAGGTCGTCTCGATGACGCATAGCAGAAATCACACGAACAGGCTCTGCTTTACAAACGGCGGACAGAGTGATACGACATAAAGCCTATTTCAAAGTTTATGCACAATTCACAACAGAATTTGACAGAATTGTCCCGTTCAAGCACCTTTTGGTCGTCAACCCCCTTCTCTATTACTCCAGTTGCAAGAGGAGCAGTCGCGGAATCGTGCTACACAAACGAGCGGAGACGATTTACGCAAATGACGCCAGTATGCTATATACACTCCCCATACTATTTGCTCGTTTCCAATTCCGTACAGGAACATCAAGTGCGCTCCACAATCTCGTAGCTTGGACTTTCAAACAGAGCAATGGTCCGGTTATTCGGTGCTTCTTCGTCACACATACAAACAAGAAAGCGTTTTCTGCTTCATTACCTCTGAAACGAATTATTTGTAAGATAAAATTGTTATCTACTGTCTTATCTTTTGTGCTAAATTCAATCAGCAGCTCAACAAGGTGTCAATAGTTCCACGATGTTTCAAAGCGCTAAGACCTGAATTCTGAGCAGAGTCAATTCAGAGCCATGCACTCGCAGCCTTCAAATACGCAACTTCTACGATTATTGGTATGCGGTCTTACTTTATCAAAGAACGAAGATAAACATCACCATATTGGTCGTCGTTGTCATCGAGGTACGCCAACCAGGACACTTTGTGAGGGCTTTGGATCAAGCTCTCTACCTACGTTTTTGTTCTCTTTGTGTGGGGCTCCATAGGTATGTACTTGGAGCAGTTCAGCCGCAAACCTAACAATTTCATCTGGTCTTTACCTATCTCCACGGCAATTACAACACTCGAAACATATTTCCAGTTTTAAGATATCATGCGAATAATTCATTACGATTAAAATGGTCGGTGTACCACGCAGCACAGGCTGCCAGCTGTGCCGCAAGAGGCGTGTCAAATGCGACGAAGTGAAGCCCCTGTGTGGCAACTGCACACGCTACGGTGCTGAATGCCCCGGCTATGAGAGGGACATGAAATTTGTGAGCGAGAAGCACCAGGTACGCACAAAGAAGAGCCGGTCCGCGCCGTCAGCAACGCCTGGAAGCAGCTCCGTGTGGTCGGTGGCCACGTCCGGCCGCAGCAGCTCGCGCGGGTCCCGCAGTCCGGCGTCGACGACGGCAAGCCACCACTCCGTCATGGTCGCGGAACCAGCGCCGAATCGGGGCGAGTTCGTGTCCACCATGGTCGAGACGGCGCGTGCGGCGATTGAGGAGCGCGACGCGAGCGGCTACTTCAGCTGGGTGCGGTTCGGCACGGTAGGCTCGTTTGCCATCCTGGACGGGGCGCTGTGCTCGCTGGCGATGCACCTGGCGGGCAAGGGCATGCAGGATGCCAACATGATTGCGCACAGCCGGACCATGTACGGGCGGTCGCTTCATAGCCTGCAGATGGCGCTAAATCATCCGACGCGGTGGCGGGCGTCCGAGACACTGTGCACGGCGATATTGCTGTGCGTCTACGAGGTATGCATATTATGCGTGCGAACCAAGGTTGGGGTATTTGTGGATGCTGATAGAAATCGTTAGCTTTTCGCCGGCACGAGCTCTTCGGATTCATGGCTGCAGCATGCTCGAGGCATTGGTATCTTGATGGAGCAGCGCGGTGCAAAGGCGCATAGCGAAGGATGGGATGCAGCTATGTTACTTTCTTTTCGAGGAGTCTTGGTAAGTTTTGGACAGCCGGCATGACCAAAGGATACCGAGACAGTTTATTAACGCACTGCATAGATTATGGGGGACTTGTTCTTCCCGAGAGGTGACGAATGTTTTCTCACACGACCGGAATGGCGCGAGGTGATGCGTGACAGAGGGCGGCACCTTTTGCAAGCGCCCGAGTTCGACGACGCAGCAATTGAAGCCGTGGATGAGTTCAACAACAGACTAGCAGAGATCCCTGCCGTTGTCAAAGTCGGCTTTCCCGTCATGGAAGCAGCGAAACACGGCCGTCCCATCGACCTCAAGGCGGCTGCCACGACATGCAGGCTCGCTGCAGCCTGCCACGCGCGCATGACAGAGTTTTGGTCTACCTACAGCCACCTCTTCCCGGAGCCGGTCGAGTCGCCGTCTCTAGATGCGCATTCGCTGTACCCGGTCGTCCTGCGCTACGAGAAGCGATGGGCGGCAACGCTGCAAATGTCGTACTACGCGACCATGTGCCTGCTGCAGGAGTTTCTGCAAAAGCTGGGCTGGACCCGGCCGTTTGACACGTCGCAGCAGGAGTACACGCGGATTATTCTACGGTCGGTGGAGGATATCAGTCAGGGCGCGCTGGGCCCGTACCGGATAGGGTATGCGATGCGGATCGCGTACGAGCTGGCCGATGCGGAAGCGCAGGAGTGGATTCGAGGCTGTCTGGACCGGTTCAAGAGCACATATGCGGCAACGGATAAGCAGACATACCCCGATATGCGCACTGATAATCAAGGTTATCGGTGAAGTAGATGGTTTAATTGGGTAGAAAGGGGGTTGGGCGATGGTCATGGCGCTACGCACGATGCAAGCAAGTATGTGTTTGCACAAATGTGACAGACGGAGCAGGACAAATTTACCAGATGATAAATCTTGGTATCATGATTATTAAAGCTATATCCTGAGTCTATATAAAAAGAACAACTCTAGTCCACCCGTGGACTCTTTTTTTTTTGTTCCATAATACACTATAGCGGCCAGCCGAATTCATGAGGCGTGGGCAGACATGTGCCGAGGTGTAAATCGTAAAAGCGTAAAAAAGTTCAATGGTATCGTGTGTAAAGCCAGTCCGAAAAGAAAAGAGGTGCGCCCCGACCAAAAAAAAAAAGTACAAATAAAATATGCTCAACAGTACAGGGGGAAGACAATGTCTGCCATTTCGTTTTTTTTCTTCTTCTTTTGGCTTTAATTCTTCTTCTTAAAGACGGAGCGGGCAATGTCGGTCAGGGACGGGCCGCCAAAGAGCAGCTGGTCGGTGTGGCGGCCGCACGTGGTGTGGACGTTGACCTTGGGGGATGGCTTGACGGAGGGCTTGAGCCAAGACGCGACTCGCTTTGTGGTGGAGGATGCGGAGGAGGAAGTGGTTGTGGACGATGCAATCGTGCTAGGATAAGAGGATGTGCGTTTCTGTTGCGAAAAATATCTGTGGTTAGCCATGGCCAAGTATGAAATGCCATCTCTGGTGGTGATGCAACGTACATTGTGGGTCAGAGGTGGTGGTGCGTGAAAGTCGTAGTAGCCTGGACGGCCGCGAGTTTCCTCCTCGTCGAGGTGGTAATTGGAGGTGGACGACTTGGCCATGTTGAATTGATGCGTGGGTTTTCGACGTAGAGGAGTCGGTATATGGGGTTTTGTGCTTGCAAATGATGCTCGTCGCCCGTTAAGACAGGTTGAAGATTGGTAGCGGCGACTGTTGGGGGTGGGTTTCTGGGGGTCGCAAGGGCAGCTTCGCTGTCAAGGGCGGGCAGAAGAGGGGACTGGAGACGATGACGCAAATCAAACGACGGGCCGACGAAGCGTGTTTTAGTTACAATAACGAGAGGCTTGCTTTGGGCAGGAGAGGGCGAGAAAGGATACGGTTCAAAGAGAGAAACGTGGTTGGAAGAAAGGACTTGAAAGATGGTGGTGGTGTGCAGGCAGCGAGATTTTAAAAAAACATGAGGTTTTGTTGTCCTTGAGTGTGGTTGGCCGATGACTCGACAGCCACCCAAGCTAACTGGTGTACATGCGCACCAAAACGGGCAGCAGGCTGGCGTGTCGTGTCCAACAATTGTGAGAGGGGCGCATCACTGCTGGAGTTGGCAGTTGGTAGGGCTCCCCACCGGGGCACACCGGGG
>JARDXD010000879.1:0-20286 GCA_029218145.1 Aphanocladium album
ACCCATGACAAGCCAGCCCAGCCAACGAACCAGCCAGAGAATAATGAACAGCGCATCACAGCGCATCACGCTGCACCGCAGAGCTTTGCAGCCGCACACACTTTCCCTTCCCCGTGGTTCCGGGACCTGCCACACACAGTCGCCGACTGGCTTTCTCCGTGGACCACCGGGTGGTTCTGACGGCGAATGCTTTGCAGCCGTTGCCGGTTATCCGCACATTTTGTCAATCAGCGAACACTGAAAATGTGGCTTACTCTTTTTGCCTCTCTCTACTTATCGCTTCCCCCCCAACAAATGAAAACTGGCGCCGCAAGGAAGAAGCCCTTGCTTCTTCTCCGCCATCCGGCCGATTGAAAGCGCGCTCCAGAACCACTTGCAGAACCACACATCATTTCAAATCCCGCGCAGCAGCCCCAGGACCAAAAAAAAGAGGCGCCCAGCCAAGAGCTCCGTTTTTGGTCTTAATTTCGGTACAATATCATTTCCCCCCCTCTACTGGTACTAATAGCGCGTCCTGCATCAAGAGCAGACGATGGTTACCAGCAGCTCGAACCCCTCCCCCGGCCTGGTAGAGGAAGAGCGCCACGGTCCAATAAACAGCTCTCTGGTTATTACGGAGTAGGTTATTACGGAGTACTTGGAACAACATATCGTACACTCGGCGCTTCTCTAGTCTCTGGCTGGACGAGAACGGCGTCCGCCCACCTTCAAGCCACAGTGACGAAAGAACCTCGTAGCACATCGCCGCTCGTTCTTCTACTCGCGACGCCCTGCTTCGCTAGCGAGCGAACCAAAGCAGAGCTACTGCACAAAATCGCTACCTCTGGAGGCGCACTAGAGCCCCAAATTTGTTCCTTCTGCCAAGACGCTTGTCAAAAAGGGCCGTAGCAACTTTTGTGTCAAGCCACAAAAGAGAGCGTGTGTGTGTGTACTTGGTGATACCTGTCTGCCCAGTCAAGGAGACAAGTAGCTTTTGATTGGATCATCAGCAGTCCTGCAGTCCTGCAGCCTGATTTTTAAAGGCTCTCGAAACGGGTTTGGCTTCGTCCCCTCGTTTTTTTTTGCCTTGCCAGCGCCGCCCCCAGGATCTGCCCCAGCATGCCATATGCCACTAGCAAAAAAATAATCATCAGCAGAGGGAAAAAAAAACTGACAGAAAAAAAACAGGCACAGTCACCCTGCATGGCTGACGCTCTTATTGGCAGGCAACGGCTACGACGGCATCGTGAATGTTGCCCGTTGTTGGCCAAGGACTACGGAACAGCAAGCCCGCACATTTCCGATCGGCTCAGAGCCACACGCACGAGTCGGTGTCCTGCATGAGATGTGCTGTCGAAGACAAGGCTACTAACTACCAGTACCAATGCCAAATAAAGGTAATCACGAATTTTGTACACATTTCTATTTTATTTATTTTTTGGAGTACGCAGCCCAGGTGTGGTGACCAGAGACGGTGGTGTACACACTGCAAGGGTCGCCCGTCGGGTAATGACTCTCTCTGACTAGGTCCGCTGCAACGTTGTCTTTTTGGTCTAATAACAGGTGCTGGCTTTGGTTGTCCCAAGCCCACTGTTGTTGTCCTGTCCACCAGACCTTGCCGGCGAATGAAATTAGGTCGCCAGGTCGATCCCATGTGGACGCTGCGTCTCAAGCCCATTGTCCCGCCCACGGCACCTCTGGTCACAATGCCATTCGTGATTATACTTTTGCTGCGGCGGCGAGCGAGGCGAGGCGAGGCGAAATTTATTAGATGGGATGTGTCACTCCTTCGCATCTATCTGGTACCCGTGTCCTCACACATATGTGCCTTTTGGAAAGAAAAGCAAAGTCTCTGGCGCCCGAGGCGGAATAAGCCACACCGCACCACTAAGAGACCCCCTCCAGGCCTGGACCCAACCATGGCGCGGCGTGTCTGCGATGTATTCTTTCGTCGCTTGCTTGCTAGTCTCATTGACGGAACTCTTCTTACAACACTTATACATGTTATGGGACCAGACGGCGACGAGTCTGGTGGATAAACAACAACCGCCAACACCTAGTCTCTGCTGTAGCAGATACGTCATTCTCGCAGAAACGCAACCTGTGACGCCCGATGTATCAGTTGCCAAGTTCTGCCCCGTCTTGGCCAAACTACAAAAGATCCCTCCGATATACACCACTCAGTTCCCCCCCTCAGTATCAGATTGGTTTACGACGGCTGCGCCCGCCCCTACGGCGGCACATGGGCAAAAGACAAGGCCGACCGATTATAGTTGAACCATTCCGTGCGGGATGTTGCGGTTCTAGCCTTCTAGCGGCCTTGCATCTGCAACGCTGCAGAGTCGCAGCGTGGTGGCATGCTAGACAAGTGCGCTACCCAGTACAGCGTGGCACATGCCGAAACAAGTTTACAGGCATGTACATGTAGGCTGACAAAGGAAAGCGGCCAAACCAACGCTACGAGCGTCGCAGTGCATAGGCTTCTCTCTATCAATAGAAGAGCCTACCGTCTGAAAAAAGTCATTTTTTTGGTCTTTGTACAGCTCCTGGTGGGAGAGACAACGCAAGGGCTTCTCGGAGGCCGTCCGCTTGCAGGCAAGACATTATTGTCTGGCACGTCCCGTGCAAAATGTCTTACAAAGTAAACTAGCAACGCCCGAACATTCCAGTGTCGAGGGTCGCAGTGCAGCGAGTGCTAAAACAAGGAAAAAGAAAACAGCCCGACCGCCCGCAGAAGCGAATATTTAGAGTTGATTGCAATAAGGATAAAAAGGTCTCAGACAAAAAGGTTGTTTCCACTCCCGACCTTGCTGCGAGATAAGCAAGTGAGTCGCCAAGATCTAAGGGTTCAGACAGACATGAAAATCAACCACCGTAAAAAAAAAAAGGCCGCCTCCCCCCCCTTCCCAGGAAGTAAATGACGACGAAATGCTTGGCAAGACCTTTCGGACAAGGTTCAATTCCTTTGCCAACATTTGCCAATTAATGCTTGATTGATGCGACTTTGGCGGCGCGCGCACTGCTTCCTCTTGCGTCCCAACTCTGTAGTAATAATAGCGCACCCGCTCACCCAGCTTTGCCCCAGGAAAGAAAAGAGAGAGTACATTCCATTACTCACCAGATATGGTGGCGCAGCATGTACCCCTGCGCAATCGGGGGAGCACGCTAACATCCGGTACGTGCGGTACGTCCCGATCACCACCCCAGAGCCTGCGTCGCCTTCCCCAAAGGGTAGGTTGCCAAGAATAACCGCGAAATTACCGCTCCAGTTTCCCCTTACATTGCACGGTTTTGGCCCTGCAGATACAAGCAACCTCTTCTCTGTTGCGCAACCTTGAACAGGTCCTCGTGTAGCGAGCTTATCGCATCATGGCCGATGCGTACTTTTTTGATTCCTGTCTGTCAGAGGCTAACCATCTGCCAAACGTGTCCGAGCTGCGACCCAGCTTGACGAGAAGATTTAAATGCAACCCCAGAGGCAAAAAACAGATGCCTAGGTCATCAGCCGCAAGAGCCAAGACCACACAGCCCATCAGCGGATCGCACCTCGTTCCCCCCCCCCCATCACCATCTTGACCTGCTTCGATGATGACCCCGACAAAAAAAAAACTAACATCTCGGTGGCACTTTTGTAACACGCAGCAGCTTAGATCACCACCTGCTCCGCGCGGCCCTTTTTGGCGACCTCACACAAACGGCCAACCTTCTCTTCGCGGTCCATTCCGTGGTCGATCCCACACGCCCCCCTTTCATGCTTGGCAAGACATTTTCTCCTCGCTGTTCTTGAGAAATATCCTCGTTTGTACTCGATACATTCTCCTGTCAATTAGGGCAAGTATCCTAGTAACATTCTGCCTGCAACCCTTGAATTAATGCAAAATTGGTCCCCTTGACCGGGGGAGACGGGGGGGAAGCTTGGGAGATTTCTCCAGGTCTGTGCTTTGCTCCTTTAACACACGCACAAAGTCCAAACCCCTGCTTCCCATGCTACTTTTTAGACACAGAATTAGAGTTAAGACGCGAGTCTCTGTCCGGAGGATTTCATTAGTTTACGCAGGCGGGCGACGAAACATGAAGTTCTGGCAGAGAAATCCGCCCGGACACACGCCGCGCGCCCCCGTTGCCAATGCCAGTCCAGCCAGTTCAGTCCACCGAGGGATCGCCAGTCTAAGAGATAGAATGGGCACACAGCCCCCCCGTAGAGCATCACCCTGTCTAGGATTCGAACTAACCGTGTCTCGCAATTCATAATATGCTTAAATCTTCTCCCACGTTACAAGCGCACAACGCACACACCCCTCCTTACAAAAGAACCCGACGATGCTCGATGAACGAGGAGTGTGCGTGTGTCAGACGCAGAGGCCAAACGGAGATGGGGTCTCGTTTGGGAAAGCAGTCTGCGTGTGTGATTCTGTAAGCTCGTACCAAGAAAGGAAAACAATGGATGAGTGATGATCAGGTTCCTTCCTCTTCTTGATCACCACCACCCCTTGGCAAAAGGGCAAACTGTCGCGCGTCAGACTGTGTCACTCTGCTACTGGGTAGAACAATCAGCAGTCCAATTCGAAACGTGCAACGTCAACCGTCAAGCACAGATGAGAAGAGCGGCATTCGCACGCCATTTCGCAGATTTTTGGTGCTTCCATAAGCGATAACTTTGGATTGGCCTTTTTGCTCTTATCTCCAAAGGGGGGGGACCACGTTGGGTAACCGCCAAGAGCTCAGTGTCCCGTGGTAGGAAAAAAAAAAGGTTCTCGACTCACCACATGCGCCGCTTCTTTTGAGACACCTGAGAAAAATAAATCGAGCAATAGCCTATCTACAAGCTTAAAAGGCAAACTTGCCAAGACGTTGCTTTCTGTCTTTGCACCGCCTCCCCACGGCGCAACTCTCGCCAAAGAAGCTAGGAAGAATAGAGAAAGCGCGTAATTTAAGAAACTAAGAAAAAAAGCCAATAGCTTCTTTTAGATCGCGCAAATAACTCCCTGTCAAGGGTTGCCCCGGCGGCTCAAGATGATCCCGTACTTCCCCTAGGTCTTGGCAGTGGCTTGTTCCTCTTGGCTTTGCCTTTTTGCTGGTAAAAGAAAGACGTTCCAGATTAGTTGAGAAGGCTTTGAATCTTGGCAGAGGCAGTGGCTTGTAGATCTGTGCGATTTCATTACTGCTTGTTTACTTGATTTTTTTTATGTTCCTATTTGTACGCCCCTTGCTGGGTACCAATATCCCGGTACCATGGAAGGAGAGATTGACCCGGCAGTCATTGATTTCGGGCTCCATCTCTTTCGCTCTCTTTCACCCCGGCCGCGCCAAGTAAACGATGGGCGAGGCAGATTGTGAAGATCCGCGCGCTGGACCTCTATTCTGCAAGGTTTCTACAGGACATTATGCCTATTGCCAAGTCCCAGCAGTGTACGCCTCTCGCGCACAGATGCTTCCGTTTCCTTTACCATTTCTTTTCCTGAGCGTATTGGGCATCATTTTGCCACCGATCATCTACGACGCCTCGTAAGCAGCCTACGATTGGATCGCACTCTGGGCAAAAAAGGCAAATAAAAAAAATCATGGCTCTTTCAGCGCAGCTCGGCGATTACTCCGCTCCTCCACCCACCTGTCGATAACAGCTGCCGCGGGGCCAATAAGAGAAATCGGCAGCCGATCGTATCAGGACGAGAGCCTGGCACGTTTTGCTTCATGTGCTCATGTTGGCCCCTTGCCCAATGACACGGCGCACACCTGGTGGATATGATGCATGATGGGTGCCGAATACGTGTCAATGGAGACCACACATCAGGGACAGGTTCGACCTACCCGATGGGACACTGTGACAGCAATTACGTCGGTGCCGGGTAAAAATAGTCCACGTTATTACCGTCCGTATGCGGGGATTTTTCCTTTTCCAAAGAGTCATCTGCTGCAAATGAGGGCATCATTTTGCATATGCCAAAGCCAAGCCTGCCTGCCAAGCATGGATACCAATCACAGGCGTCTAGTCATGGAACCGAGGCCGCCTCGCGTTCTTCCCCAAACCAAGTCCAAGTCTTGATATTGCATATGCGAGAATGCCCAAGAAGATTAGAATGGAGAGGCTGATGTCCCTGGTCATGCTAGCAGTATTCTTATCCTTGTCGTATGACGAGCTCTTGCATTTTGGGGTGTCGGGAGAGCAGATTACGCAGCGACCAGACTTTCGGGAGCGCGTACAAAGCACATCACCGCCCCTGAGTGCATGTACTTTCTACCTGCTGTACGACGGCAGCTGCCGTAGGTCAGAAATGATATCAGACCCGCGGGAGCTGTGTCGTTCGATGTGATCTTCAAGCCCTCTAGTCTTCAGCGCCTTTCTGGGCGCACCCGGTGACCCTCCAACATCGGCATCTCGGCTCGGTCCCAGCAGGCGCAGACTCAAAACGAGGCTGAACAACTGCCAAAATAATATTGTGGCTTTGCGGCGGTGACATTGCCCATCACCAATAGTCTGGTTTGATGATTTGGGGAAAAAAGTTCTACCCGCTGCAAGCGTCATTTTTTTACTGAATCGGTGCGCCCCCTATCCTAACGGTGTGCGAAGACTAATTGCCAGGTTCACGATGTACTAAACAATGACCCGGGAAATTGAGCGCATGAGCACCTGGGGGGCAGCGACGGGGGGTTAAAAAGATGATGCAAGGAATAATCCGGCCGAGACATTTCTCACAAGGATGACTTTTTCTTGGTGCCCATTGTAGGCACTCGCTTTCGGGGAGCGTTACACGCAAGGCACTTTTGCTCACCGATGACTAGAAGCAGACAGCGGTAGGGGGTGTGTATACTTTTCAACCCAGTCAAAACGATTGGGAATGTCGCATACGAGCAGATCTTGCAAGCATCTGAATAAGAAGGAAGAAAAAAATGTCACGGCTGCAGCTGAGGCGTAGTGTAGCGCCCAGCAACGGGGGAAAAGACTGGTGGCCCTGGCTCTCAGCTCGCACCGACAGCAGATGAGCAAAGATTGCAACATCACATCGGGAGTCATCCAAAAACAGCCCTGTCCCAACAGAACTCGTCTCCAAGCAGCAGTCAAAAAGCAGCCATTCCAAACTCGGGTCCGTTTTCCACTCTGTGCCAACAAAAGGAAAACGATGCGACCCTGCAGCTATCCGCTTTGCGGAAAGCAAATCGGCTGACGATATTACTCAGGCTGCAGGGTACTAGGGCGACCACCACCACCACCACCACCACACAATTAATAGCGTCGATGTTGACAGTACGCAATAGTTGGATGCGTGCTTTTGGTTCTAGAGCTCCGCGGCCCGAGCTTTTATCATCCTGGTGTTTTAGAATCCCAGAGTAAGCACCGAAAATTAAAGGTCAATTTGTAGTCTATGCACAGGACCATGGTGTGCCGAGGGATTCGCATGTTTGCTTTTCGGTGAGTTATGACGGCATCCCGCGGGAAGCTGTTCGATTCGACAATGATTTCTTGGCGCGGTAGAATACTACTTTCCTAATCCTTATTAATAAGAAAAACACGCAGAAATTTCAACCGCAAAGGGCATGTACATGCAGTGTGAATTGCATTTCAGGCTGTAGATTATCCCAACGCGACCTTGCACTCTCGCCGATCGCCAACGAGAATAAGCACTACTAGCGACACGACATCGTGGAGGGGGCGTACGCTCCGTTGGAATTCCGATCGAAAAGGATACATGACATTCAAGTCACTGTACCTATTTGAATGCCGTTTATTGATTCCATTTCTCCCCCGCGATCTGAGTAAACGAGTCGATCCGCTGCATGCATGTTGTCGTGGCTTACATGCGTGCTGCCACCCTACATGAGCAATGGTCGTCACCAAAACAAGCCTCTCCAGATATCACAAACTGGAACGCAAATCACAGCAGACGAGTAAAAGTACATAGGAGATCGTTCATAGCTATCTACGTAGGAGATGACCTTTTTTTTTTTGTAGTTTTGTACACGTGCAGCAAAGAAATCCAGATGTCCTCCCATAATTTGTTCCTAGCAAGCAAAGTCGTTTCCCTATTTCCATTCCATATCCCAGTAGCAAAGTATTTCATCATATTCCCAAAGCAATTGTATCCCATATTACCTCACGTCCGCACAGAGTGGCTTTTTGGGTACAATCTGATCAAGCCAACCATGTGGTGGTGTCCTTCCAATGAACTCGTCATTGCCGTCCCATCAGTCGTCTGCACTGAGGAGCGATCAAAATGTTGTCAGTCATAACTCATGACCGATCATACTGCAAGTAATTGCAGAATACTTTCTCGATTCTAGTTGGATAGAATCAAGCAAGTTGATACTTGCGCACCTCCAGGAAATCGTTGACTTCCTCCTCAAAGACGTTGGGCAACAAATACTTGCCATACTCGTGCCAGCCAGACACCATGGAGGGTCGAGAATAAAACTTGATATTCTCCCAGCATTCGGGATAGTATCCGGCATCCTCCCAATCGAGCAAGCCAACAACTCTCATGTGTTCGTCGACAATGATGTTATCAGGAGAAAGGTCGCCGTGGCAAAAGACGATACGATGGCGTCTCTTGTTCAGCTTGCGTCGGTAGGTTTTCTTGACCGAGTCTGGGGCAGCAGCAATGGTGGAAATCAGATAATTGTTGAATTCCCTTTCATTCCTGCAGATGGGCCCAAAGTGAGTTTTGGCGATTCGGCTGTCACGAATGTCCTCTCCATCACAGCTTCCGATGAAGCCAGGTGCCTCCTCCGGGACGGTGAGGCGCAGCAGCATATTGCGAACTTGGGTGAAAACGTCGACTCTCTCCTCATGCGTGAGGGTGACCCAGGTCTTGGTCAGGGGCTGGCCGGCGATGTAGCTCATCTTTATACTGTAAATGTCCTCATCGCCGTCAAAGGACGCGTAGAGTCTTTCACGGCAAAAGATTCTCGGTACTGGCAAGCCTTGCTTGGCAGCATTGTGGAGGGCAATGCTCTCGTTGGCCGTGATGTATTGACCCTCCTTATAAATGACCCATCTGGTTCGATGGCAGGTGAGGTGCACCTGACGGCCTGGGGCTTTGGACAAGAGATAGTTGCCTGACTTGTAAGCCACGTTCGGGTTGTTGGGAATCTGCAGAAAAGACTTACTGGAAAACTCGAGCTCCTCCTCGTTGTCCATGTCGTCCTGCCAGTATTCCTGGTACAGGGCAGTAAATGGCTTGCGCTCCGCCTTTTGTGGGCTGCCGACTTTGAAGACGGCTTCGTCAATGCGCCTCTGCTGCTCGGATGGCGGATCGTACCGCTCATCTCGGGCCGCAGAAAACTTGCTCAGGAATTCGACGCCGTAGCCATAGTCGGAGCTGTTGGGCAGCGGCGGCCGGTGGCGGAGGGTCTCGGGGATTCTGACGTCGTCGTCCATGTCCATAAAGAAGATGCCAAAGTCAAACTCGTAGTCCTCCTCAAGCTCAGGTAGAAGAACGCCGTGTATACTAGGATCGGGTGTTTCGTAGAGATATGTCATGAGTGACGTGACAGGGCAATGAGATATGAGCAAGTAAATTGAGAGACAATATCAAAGACAGACGGGAAAGATGGTCAGAGCTCTGCAGATGTATAGGCAGTAGATTGCTGAGGAGAGCTAGGGAGCTTTCTCTGCCATGATATTCGGTGCGGAAAGCTGCAGGTATATATGGATATCGGGCGCATGTGGTGAGAAGCAGCTGCGGCCGCCTTGGGGCAGATGTTTGGCCGTGCGTGATGCAGTTTGCAAAGGTGGCCGGCCTTGGTCCTTGTCTCTTGCCCCTGTTTCGTCCCCCCGTCGGGCAGTCAATTGTTGGTGTAGCACAAGCGCGGAATGAAAAAAGCCAAAGGTCGCACAGAAACGTCAAATGAACAAACTGGGAATTGTTTGAGGAGAGAAGAAGGGGGGGTGAGGTGGGTTGAAAAGGATGGTGGCACAAGACGGGTGCTTGTTGGTTCCGTGGCCTTAAAACTGGGCTTTTTTGCTGTGCATGCGTAGCGTCCGTTGAGCGACAGGGATGTTGTGTTTTTTTTTTCTGTTCTGTCACTAATTGAATATGCAGGAGCTATATGTCGGCTTGCACAGCGTCGCGTTGCATTTGCGCGTGCGTCTGGAGAGGAGCGAGAGCGTCTAGCATAAAAGGCCGCAGGGCGAGACGGGAAGCTTGCTTAGACCCGAAATCGCAGCTGAATTGGATTGGATGGGGTAGGATCCATCCACCATCAGAGGACAGGAGCAAGGAGCAAGGTCCCCCGTCGTGAAATTCTTGGGGTGTGTGGTGCGTGGCGTATGCACATGCAGGCCGGTGAAGATTGGCTGATGGCCCGGTTCCCTGTTTGCTGCTTGGTGATGCAGCGCAGAACGAGGCGTCGTGTCGTCGTCGTCGTCGTCGTCGTCGTCGTGCTTGGTTGGTGATTTCGGAAAAGGGAAAGAAACGAGTCTGGTCGAGGCCACGGATGAAGTGGAATTGTGTTTCGGAAGTGTGCAGATTGGGGCAGAACGCACAGAGCAGGAAAAGAAACCTGTTGACGGCTGGCTGGAGCAGCAGGCAATTCACATCTTGGCCCAGGCGGCGCAATCAAACGGTCAGGGCTCGACGGACGAGGCCAAGGGCGGGTGAGCGAGCGAGGAGGGGCCTGATTGCTGCACAGTCCTGCACTGCAACGAGGTGGGCGAAGTGGCGTACCGGCCGCAGCCCTTGTGCAGAGGAAGCAACGGCGACATCGACTGGTGGGCAAGGATGATGGCGTGGTAGTGGATGTGGTTGAAGCAGCGAGACCATGTCGAGGTGGATGTGAAGCCGGCATGGCTTGCAATGGCTGGCAGGCTGGCTGCGGGAGTGTGGAGGAGCGAGAGCAGTGAGGCCGGAGAGCCAGGCAGAAACGAGTTTAGACCGGCCGGGCTAGTGTCAGTTGGCAGCGGGAAGGCCCACTGGAGCCCGCTGGAGCCCGCTAGTGGGACAGGGCCGGGCCTGGGTGGTTGACTTGGGGAGCCCCTGTAAATGCGCTAAAGCCCCTTGTGAATATGTGAGCGAATGCTTCTCGCCCGCTGTCCTTGGGGGTACAGTGGGATTTCCCATGCTACAGCCTCTGTATTACAGGGCCCTTAGCCCTCTGTGCCCTCTAACAACCTCTCTCAATCCACTAAAACACTCCCCCAACGCTCGCCAGAGACATTCCATGCACGTCACCCAAATAGGCAGCCACCCAGAGCTCCAGCTGCAACGCTGTGGAGGCTTCAATTTGCCTGGCTCCAACCCTCCCGCTCGCTCTCCTCTACCTGCTCCTCGTGAGTCGTCAGCCGTCTCGCTGCGTCTCGTCTCGGCATCCTTTTCCAGTTTGGCTCTATCCCTATCTCTCTCGTTTTCTCAACGGCCACGGCTAGCATTACCGCCCGCCTGCTTGCCTGCAAAGCATTCCCAACGGCTGGCCATTTGCCGTGGCCTAGCGTCGTCGACCAAGACGAAAACGAAAGACCACCATCAACACAACCACCATCACGCTACCCAGTACACCACACCACAAACTACCTTGTCCATTCATCATTCAATAATCAACTTCATCCCACCCACCTATATCCCCCGGCTTATGCCCCGACCTTTCTCGCCCGCATTCGACCTGTCTCGCCTTGATCCAGGGTGTCTGATCGGATGCCTGCACATCACAGGAGGCAGGGTCTGCCCAATACAGGACCGACGGCTGCCTGGCTGCATCAGTTTGCTGATTTGCTCCCCACGACAGGCCATGTCAAGCCACCAGCCTGTCACCGTCCTTCACGCTGGCTGGGCGTTTTTCCCCCTTCCTTCCGCGCCTGACCGTGCCCATTGGGTTCTTGTATTACATGACAAGCTTCTCGACAAGGTCTAGATTTCAAATAATTCCCTGCAAAAGCTCACCCGCTCCCCCATAATTGGCCGCATCTCGTCCCGGCTTCCTGGTTTCGCGTCGCACAGCATCGTGTGTGTTGGCCCGACCCATGCTGTTTCAAGCCTGCACCAGGACCTCGTGCGCTGTCCTGCTGCGCATGCTTCCGCACGGAGTATTTCCGGTTCTACAATTCTCTCATGCAAACAGGAACACATTCGAAATCACATCTCTGAGACAATGCCAAATGCGAGCCCAGTGCGGCGCTGTTCCGCCATCCACAGCAAGCAGTCTGCGCTCAGCCTCGTTGTGTGACTGTGATAATGACAGCATGGCACAGGGTGCATGTCTTCTTCGCATGATTCGCCGCAGGGTTCTTGAATTGTCTCTACCGTATTACCGGGGATGTTCATTTCATGTGTCGACATGGCCTTGCTGCTTGCTATTGCTTCTACCAACAACATGCAAGGCCGCACTGACGTTGGCTGTCAAATGACTGCGTGGCAGGCTGCACAGCTCGGGTAGCACCCGAGCGAGCCGTCTCTGTGCAAGTCGCAGAATCAGACCATGAACCAGGTACGGCTCCTGTGCTTCCCATCTGCCGCGACTTGAACACGGCCTGCCCCAACACCACAGCTCACCTCAAGACTCGGCGCTGTCCTACCACGGGGTCGAGCTGCTGTGCGACCACACTACACGTGCATATGCTCTCTTATTTGCTCGCCGTCTTTGGCGTGTTTTATGATGAGATGACATTTATGACGACAGAGAAAAGAGCCTAAGCTCCTGGGGATGCAGCTGGCCCTCCGTAGTTGTCCTCTTCGTCCGCAAACCACAAAGCATGCCCCATGCTGCTCGGGACCTTTTACCCGCATGAACTGCACGTACATATGAAAATGTAAAAATAGTATATTCCATCGTATACATGACTGATCTGGACGGGGTTCGCTGCCGAAGAAGAAAAACTTATCCGCCAGCGGGGAAAAGGGTAGCACACTGTCGGAGGGGGCAAGGGTCTGGCTGTGGGCGTCTGGACTCGCTCATCAGTTGGCCAACTGATGCAGGCAACGATGGCTGCCACAGCCTGCCAATACTCTGATGCATTCTCGGCTAGCGCACATCCTGGTACAGTGGCGCATCTGACAGAAATGCGCCAAGCTGCGCTGGCCGGCCATATTACGACGAACCACTTGGAGAGGGCAATGCGGCATCGATGGAGGGAACCGGGGTGATGCCTCCAGCCTCCAGCCTCGCTCTCTGTGTCTGTTAGTCGTACATTGATTAGACGTCGACACACACACACACACAATGATATGCAAAGCATTGATGCTGGCGACACAATCTCTCCATCCCATTCCTTTGGCCTTTTTGTTCTTGTTTCCTTTGAAGCGTCTTTCATCTGAAGCGAACAAGAGGAACGAAACCCTTTCCCACGCCAGAAGCAAGGCAAAGCTTGGGGGTCAGTCGCTAGCAGGGCTGCTAGTCTGATCGTTGCACGACCCCATCCCACCCCGCGGGCCGTTATGGCGTCTGTGCAGAACGGCAGGAAATAGTGCAAGTCTTGGGCCTGGCTGACATGCCCGTTCCTCGTTGTCCTTTTCTTCCAAGTCGTTTCCCCCCCACCCCTGTCTTGGAGAGGAGGGATGGTTGCAGAGAGCTTTACCTTGTTCCCATCGCGCTGGCTGCAACCTGCGTCCGGGCTAATAATGCTACCGCGGACCAACTAACAGGGGGTTGATTACGTTTTTCATTGGACGGGTTTGCGATTTCGTTTCTCATGTCGGCCGCCCGTGTTTGTGTGCTACACAGTTTATCCCCTCATTTTTTTTCTTTTCATTTTTTTCACTTCGCTCTCTCGTACGAGTTGCCTCTTCCCCGGACCGGGGGGGACGGACGAAATGCTCTTGGTTACACCCGACCTTTTGACATGTTGGGAAGACAAGGTGTCATGAGCAATTATTGTGAGACATGTGTTATTTTGGTGTGTGTGTGTGGTAGGTCCATGCATCATGACGATCCAAGCACTTTTGCAAAGCAATACTCGCGATTGCTCTAGCATCTTGTGGCGTTTTCCCCATGGATGATGGTGGTGTGTGTGTGTGCGTCGAGGGTTTGCCTTTTCTTGGTCTGATACGCAAACCAAGCCGCAGAAAGCACAGTCTCTTGTTGTCTCACATCATATTATTCGCGGGAAAAAAAGAATAGAATTAAATTATCATGGATTTTTTTCTATTCCACACCCAAGTAAAGGAAGTTGCTCCCTCCCCGAGTGGCAAAGACCAGGCAGGCGTCCAGACGCACACACCTTGCATGGGCACATTCCTCCCCCATAATTTACAAGGTCACCCATCGGGGAGGGCTGACCTGACAGGTCTTGAGTCCTATGTACACTGATTCTGCACCCAAGCGAAATGCTACAAGTCGGAAAAGAAAGAAGGGTCGCTGTCGTCATACCTGGGGAACGGAACTTTGTCTCGTCGGCCTGTCTTTTCCGTATCATGTTTCTCGCTAGGCCTGGACTCACTCCTCGTTGATCAAGTATTGGAAAGAAAAGAGCCAGAAAAGAGAAAGAGATGCCAGACGGCTGAGCGGGTTCCGGTCCGGGCATCCGATCGACTCGCAGAACATTGCATCCCGTGTTTCGCCTGATGTGAGGGCCACGGGCAGACGCATGACTTTCTTGTAGCATCTGGAAGGGTCTTGTTCCGTCTCTTTTGTTCGTATTGTTACTTTTTTTTTCAATCATAGATTAGCATGCGTCGGTTTTTAGTCGCATATTATGATTTAGCTTTCGGCATATGATAAATAGCATGTTTATTAATGGCGCGGAGATGCCCAGACCCCCAAGACTGACATGGGAATATCGTTGCACCGAATGCTTCTCGAAATTGGCCGTCATTAAAGAAATGTCTCTGGTCCAATAATAGCAGCCGCTGATGGCGTTGTCTCTCTTCATTTTGGGGCTTTTTTTTATCTTTCCAATTATTGCTTTTAGCTTCTTTTCGGCTTGCTGCAGGACGTAATGCAGTGTGATTGATGGGAGCCCACATTGGGCGCAACTACATGCTGCACGGCCGGTTCCCGTCAGGCGCGGACACATCTGGACCCTCCTCCCTCCCACACTTGTGAATTAAACCCGCGAATGGGGGTAGATTGATAGCTTCTGCCCCCCCAAAAAAGAAAGTGTCTGGCTTCATTAAACGTGATTGCGGAACATCCGAGTTGCTACGTGGCGGGCTGGCAGCTGTGCTGAGTGATGCGGCCGATAAGCCACTAGCTGTTTGATTGGGCTAGCATCTCTCGATCTAGGAACAAGGGGATCAAGACGCTACGAGGAATTTGGAGGGTTTACTGAGATCGGGGACCTAAACTTCGGCCTTCTTCGTTCCGTCTTGGGTGCTTCTCGACTTCTTGTCGACGTATGTGTGGCCCGGGTGGATTCAAAAGGTTTTGCTCCGCTTCATTCTGTAGCTTGAACCTCTGAGAGGCCAGGCAGAAGAAATGGCACGGGTCTGGTTAACAAGTTTGTTCCTGCAGTTGTTCAAGATTATACTTTTGGCGGTTCCTGGCATGTGAAGGTAGGCATGGTAACTTTTGCATCTTTTGGACATGCGGACGCATCTCAATGTTTGAGATTGTCGCAGCACTGCCATGAAACCAAGCAACAAGTTACTGGTAGAGAAACCCCATGAGCAAGAGAGAGAAAGTGGAAACTCACGATAAGAGACATGGGAATTTTGCGACCGTAGCATCCCGTCGATACCCGCAACGCCATCACACCGCCAAGGCTAGTTTCTGTGATTCCATAGCCCTGCCAGGATGCCAGCAACAGCCAAGGAGAATTAAGTAAAATTTATCTCACAAGGACACACACCTGTGCTGAATGACTGCTACGTATTATCGTGCAGGGTTGCCGACCGCAAATCATGTCAACGTGTTCACAGAGGGCAACAACGCACCATGAAGAGATGTGCAAATGCAGCCTCCAAGGGCGCCGGGGTGGGTTTGTCGTCGTGGCTGGCTATATGTATGTATCTAGGTATGTATGTACCAGTATGTATGTATGTCGCCCTGCGCTGTTTCCCCGGGGAAAGGATCCCGATGCATATGCAGACGCGAGGCGGGACAGCGCATTCAGGTAGTACAAGCCTGTATGTACAAGCCTGTATGTACAAGCCTGTATGTACAAGCCTGTTTTATTTTGCTTCCCTTCTACTCTGCGCTTCCTTTTTGGTTGTCTGCTTGTTGCTTCCTTGTGCAGCACACGGGCGGGCCGAGGCCGCGGCGTCGATTTAGCAGCCCACTAAAAGGGACAGTCCCTGTCGAGCTTGTGCTGGTACCTGTTGTACAGGAGAGCGACATCCAGGCGACGCCGTGTGGTTTCGGATTGAAAGTGAGAGGCGCTGGCAAGAATAGAAGTTCGAAACCACTGCCGATTCCATTTACTACGCGCATCTTGTAGAATTGGCAAAGAAATGCCTCTGCCGATCGCAACATCAGGACGCCAGGTACCTCCCAGGGGACCACACCCACTACAACCCACCAGCCGCAGCGGACGTCTCCAGCGGATCAACCACTAAAGAAAGGGCAATTACCACTAAACAAACCGCCAAAGACCACTAAATAAAACGACTCTCGGCCGCCCAACCGCCCAACCAGCGCCTCTTGCCACCCTCCATCACGCGTCGCCTCTTTTCTCGCTCTACGCTATTTTCGTTGCTGCAAAGCACCACTCACTTTCCACCTTCTTCTCTTGCTGCAAACACACCTCCACTACCAACGAATTCCTTTCTGCCGACGCCTCTCCTCCGTCGCCGCCGCTGCTGCTGGTACTACTAGTTGCTGCATCAGCTCAACGCCACGCATCGCGACCTGTCTTCTGCAGGCGCCTTCTTGTCTCAAACCCCATCGACGACAACGACCTGCACCTCTTCCCCGGGACACCCTGGCTGGCCCGCCGTAACCACCAGCCAGCCACAAACCCTTGCGACTGCAACAACCCATCTCCGCCTGTCCACCGACCCCAGCACACACAGACGACCATCGCTCGACTTCTGGTCCGGCTTCCTCCCTCTTGTGGCCGCCGATTAGCACTGTACCTTGGGCAGTCTTGGCCCTAGCTACACCCTGCTCTCGTGCCTCCCCCTCTCCGCCATTTGCCACGGGACCCTGCATTACCCGGCCCGACGACCCTGCACGTCTGCTGCAGCCCAACGAATTTCCGCCTTTTTTTTTCTCGTGCTTGCTTGACGACGTTGCGCGAATACTTTCAGGCGCAGAGTCTCGACGTATCGAAACGAATGAATAGCAAGCCTCTTTGAGAGCTGACACCGACCGCACAATACAGCCCTTGGTTGGCCATGATAGCCGCACACCTGCGTCGTCGCTCATCATCATGACGAGCCAACCCTCCGACGCCTTTCTCCCCTCTGGCGGCTTCGACAGTGACGTCCTGCTCGCAGCCTCACCACCCAGCCAAGCCGAGCCCTCCACCTCCTCCAGCGCCGCCGCCGCCGCCGCCGCCGCGTACGACTTGCAACCCATCTACGAATACCACTCCATGCACAGCGCCGCCGGTGCTGCTGCAGCCGCTCCCCGGTTCGCTCCCTCCGCGCCACACTTCACATATGCTTCCGCCTACTTGCCCCTCGCCTCGTCGCTGAATGCCTCGACCCGTCGCGAAAGCAACCTCTCGCCCACCGATATTGGCATCGCCAGGGCACCCAGGCCTCCGATGCCTCCTCCAGCCGCCAGCAGCCTGCAGCATGATGCGCCGTCGCCCAGCCTGGCTGTCGCGACCTCGCTCTCACGCTCTGCCTCGGCTGATGCCGCCGCGCCGCAGCAGACCTCGCTGCATCTCGTCCAGCGTCTCGCCCAGCAAAATTCTTTAATCCGTGACGCCTGGGAAGCCGAGCGTAAATACCTCGAGGCCAATCGCAAGCGCGCCGAGGAAGTTTACCAGGAAGAGCGCACCATCATGGAGGACATGCGCGAATCCTGGCTCAACGAAAAGGCGGCCATGCAACGCGAGCTGCACGCCCTCCGCGACTGTGTTCAGCGTCTCGAGACCGAGAATGCGGGCCTCAGGTCCGTCACTTCGCCAGCCAGCCAGCTCAGCGGCTTGGTCTCGCCCGCCGTCGGTGCCAAGCTGCACGCCAACTCGCTGCCTCCTGGTCTAGAAGGTGCCTCTCGTCGACCGCACTTTGTCAGTAGCAACGGCTTGCGCACCTCGCCGACAGGCAGCTCCGACCCGTCCGCGCACACACCCCTCGATCCACGCACGCAGCCCGAAACCTCGTCTGCCCGCGACTTTCTTGCCTCTCGTAAGAAGACGGGCGCCGTTCCGATACCCCTCATCGATGTCCACGAGATCGACCCGAAGCTGGACGGTATTTTCATCAAGGCCAACGCTGTGCGCGACACCTTTACCCAATCTTCAGTCAAATCGTCGCCCGCCACGTCACCACCCACGGATCACAGCTCCTCGGAGCAGGAAGGCACATTACAGCGTCGAACCTCATCCAAAGCGCAGACGATGCAGGCCCTCGCAGCCGGTGAGATACGCCGCAGGACAATGCACGCGGGCCACACGCCCAACCACTCGCTGTCGCTTTTCCCGACGATGACGACGCTCGACGGCAGCATGACTGCTGGTCAAAGTGAGGCGACCACGCCTACGGCCGTCAACAAGGCGCCCATGGAAGATGAGGAAGAGCCTGAGCTTGTGCCCGAGCCCGAGCCCGAGCACGTGGAAGAGGTGGCTGAGACGGACAAGCTGCCAGAGTCCCCCGTGGATGACGTCGAGGAGACGCAGATGGAGCCTCGTCTGGAACCCAAGGACGATGTCGCCCTCAAGGGTCCCCTGATGGTCAAGAACATTCCCGCGCAAGACGAGATTTTCTGGGCCCAGGTCAATCAGAAGCTCGAGGGCATCAGCAACAGCGAAGAAGAGGCGCTTCCGACCGTCATGAAGGCGCAGCTGACCGAGGACGAGAAACCCAAGACGAACGGCGGCCTAGAGGTCCCTGAGGAGACCAAGCCGCTCGAGGCGGACGTCCCTCTCAAGATTCGCACAACAACCAACTTTGGTGCGCCATTTGGCGTGGCATAGCGTGCTCGCCCTCTCGGCGCTCGAAGCAAGACGAGTCCTTTTTGATGTCGTTTGGCCTTGTTCCGCCGTCCTTGCACTTTCTTTCATACACTACATATCATGTCTCGACGATTTTATTTTCTTTGTCACACCACCGCACCATGCATTTCTTACGGAACTCAGGGATCCAACTTATTGTTCATATACCCCTTCACATACACATACATACACACACACACACACACACACACACTATGACGTTTCTTAGAAAGGCGAAATCATTATTGGGAAAGACTACTTAGCGCGTTTTGATTCGGGATCCTCCTTTATAGATGTTTATTTATTGCTGAGGTCTTTTTTTTTAAGAAGAAGAAGAAGACAGGGATGTACATATCGATTTTTGTTCTGGGCATAGACGTATTTTAGCTAAAGCGCAAAGAAGAACAGCGCTTGGAATATCCCCCGTTTGCTGTTGGTGTATGAGTTGCATGCACCTAAATTAGACCAAATTTTATAGACTTTTTTTTCTCCTGCTTGGTGTTCTCTTGTTTCTTGTGACAACGGCTCTCTACAGGGCCATATTGGGCTCGCTGGCTGAAAAATCCTGGTAAAGGATCATGTCATCTATTGCAAATACCCAGCTATCCTACTCGTTCCCCAAAAGACAAGAAAACCAGAAAAACGCCGCAAACAGGTTGACTAAAATAAGTATTGCGTCTGAAAGTTTTTTGCAAAACTATTGAAATTCTCATCATTAAAAAAACAAGCCATCATAACGTCATTCTATCCCAGTCTATACGCCCATGGTAAAGTCGTGCTCGATGCCAGGCGTGACACTCGCCATAAACTAGATTCCGTTAGTGACCATTGCCTTGATAGCAGACGATGAAGAGAGAAAAGACGTACCTTGAGAAACACGACCAGATACTGATCCACACGAATCGCCACCTCGTTCTCGTCCACCGCCTCCGTCTCCTGCACCTCCTCCCACTCGTCCTTGTCGGCCGCCTCCTGCGCGCTCTTGACGTCGAGCCTACCAATCTCGTCCACCAGCCCTTCCATGCCCGCCGTCACACCGCTGCTCGCTTGCTGCCCCTTGGCGGCCGCCGCGCGCATCTTGTCCCGGCGGATGCGCAGCGCGGCGTCGGCGCGGTCCAGCAGCGTCTTCATGACCGAGGCGTGCTTGCACGGGTGCACCGACGCCATCTTGATGTTGTTGGCAAAAAAGGGAAAATCCTCGAGCGTGACCGTCTTGTCCTTGTAGTCGCCGACAATGTCGTCCATCATGTCGTGCGGCGGCAGCGGCTGGCCGTTGGTCTGATAGCCGGAGAGGTAGAGGCGCGGCGTTCGGTAGTAGGGCGTGTACATGATGGAGAGGG
>JARDXD010001452.1:0-20179 GCA_029218145.1 Aphanocladium album
GGCGCGAATACCCATGATACTTACTAACTAGTTAGTACATCGTGTTGCGCCACAGCTTCTGGTACCTCCATTCGGCATCGCCACTGTCCAACTATCCTATTAGAGAACGATGTGTGCTGATTCAGTTAAAAGAAAGGGTGCCATCGCACGCCCAGTATGACACAAATGCGCGAGTGGACTCGAGCAGACAGGCGACTGGAAACACAGACAAGGTGTCGCTTGGTCTATAACTCGACAGTAGGTACGACTTTAGTGAAACTGGCTGCGGCATTTCAACGCTAGTCTACTAGGTTCAGACATGTGACAGTGCTAGACTTGTTGCCAGTTCGTCCATAAGCAACACAATCTGTACTACGACCTACATTCAAAATTCTTAACCTGGGTTGGCGAGCTGATTGGTTGCCTCATCATTTAAGACTGCAAGTTCATTGCTCGGTCATGTGAACGGTGTCGAATGTACTCCGTATAACTTGGAGCTAAATCCATGCCTACCCTGTGCTGCGCACTTGAGGTTGGGCCGCGCATATCTTCTTATACAAGTCCCTCAATACACAACGCAAGGTGCATGGCTGAATTGCTCTTAAATAGCCGTAAACCCTTGGAGCTCCTTCTTTTTCGCCGTGTGCTGCTATTTAGGTAGGGCTCAGCCTCAATTCGTATATGCACCAAATTGGAGGCCGGCATTTGCTAAGCCGACGCTAATGTGGCGTACCGCCTGCATTGCCTCTCACAGCCTCAGGAACCCCGAACTCTTACTGGAGCCTAAATTTCAAGTTTACTGTGCAGAATTCACCTAATCAATCAATACAGAAACCGCAAAGACGGACTGTAGCTTGACTTGGGGTCTATAGCGAATTCATTACAAGCTGCTCTCACGAAGCGCGCCCGCTGCCATGGATAGAGCGAGCCGTTCCCCGCAGTCGGTCACCAGCTCGGAGAGAGAGAGCCTTGTCACCCGAAGTTCGACTGAATCGCAGTCTGAGTCGGAGAGCAGTCTACAAAACTCGGAGAATGAACAACAGCGAAAACGACGATGGGCACCCAAAGTGAAGACAGGGTGCGCGACCTGCAGGTATATGATATACATTTACGCACCTTTTAGACGAGCCACTAACGCTGAGTAGGCAACGACGCATCAAATGTGATGAAACCAGGCCGATTTGTAAAAAGTGTAGGCATATACATATTATTACACCACATGAATTCTCTTTGAATTGACTGCTAAACTGTCTCTAGGCACAAGCGGAAGACGTGTTTGCAAGGGCTTCATGCAGATATCGCATGTTAGTTTTGTCAAGACCTCTACTAAGCCCATTGTGACCATGGAGCTCTCTCCGCCAGTCTCTCCGGGCGAGATTCCTCACCGTTTAAATGAAACTGACCTCTTTCACTACTTTCGCGCCGAGGTGGTACCGGAAATGGCCGGCGCCTTTGACCAAGAATACTGGATGGGCAATCTGCTGAGGCAAGCTCAAGCTGAGCCAATCGTATGGCATGCTTGCAATGCTATTGCTGCAATTCATAAGATGGATAGGCTAGAAATCTATGGCGCATCTTCCCTTGCCGGCGAGCAACGGTCTTTATCGCTTCAGCCTTTTGAGCAGTATGGTGCAGTCATTCGACAAATGAAACGTCTCACCAAGCGAGGCAGCCTGACCCTCGAACAAAAACGA
Source organism: Aphanocladium album (assembly GCA_029218145.1). Lineage (NCBI taxonomy): Eukaryota > Fungi > Ascomycota > Sordariomycetes > Hypocreales > Aphanocladium > Aphanocladium album. The sequence goes on from JARDXD010001452.1 coordinate 1,674, forward strand.
GACATAGTCCTGGTTAGCTTACTTTTGTGCGTCTTCTCGTTTATGAGAGGTGATATACAGGATTGCAACACGCATACTATGAGCAGTTTCAAAATGATCCAGGATTGGAAACTCTGGGAACAGACACGCCTGTATCGAGCTCGCGACATACATAGCGTGCACGCAGCCGACTCGCTCATCTACTTCTGCGTACGGATCGAAACAATAGGGAGTCATTTGCGAAAACCTGGCCATTTCTACGACTACATGTGGGAGGGATGCAGTCTGAAATTGAGAGACGACCCCTTCATTTCCCTGACAGAAGCCTACTTCGAACTGGAGCTCATCTGCAATGCTGGCACTGATATCACCGTTCGCCCCGGACCCAAGCCTGTCAAATTTGACGACGAAGGAATCAGAAACGCAGAAGAGCTTCGCAGGAGATATCGCATCAGACTGATCAAGTGGGAAGGAAAGTTCAAAGACTTTGCGCGGTCGTGCCGCGAAAGCGACAGATTGGCAGTGGCGATACTGGAGCTGCGCGCTGCCATGATGCGAAGGATACTCTTTACCGAGGATGCGCTAACAGTTTCCGAAACGTGTTGGGACTCGTCGACTGCGGAGTTTGCCCGGTTGATTGGCGCGGCCAAGGAAATAATTGCTTGGCGGTACGCGGCGATGGGCCAAGACGGCAATAATCCCCACGGACACAAATCAAGGCACAGCAGCCGCATAATGACCATTGGCCCCATGGTCAACGAGACGCTCTACCTCATCGCGCGACTTTGTCGTGACCCCATCGTTCGCCGCCAAGCCATAGCCCTGTTGGCGCACGACTTTCATCTCTCGCCGGGCATCGACACATTACTCTACATTTTCATGGGAGATGTAATCAAGGACCAGGAGGAGCGCGAGTGGGACAAAGTACACCAGTTTCAGGGTATACCCTCCGCCTGTGGCTGCAGCCGTGCCCAGCATGTCATTTGTGATGATCACAGAATCTGCACGAGTTGCTTGGATGATGCGACCCGCACTGGCGCCGTTCTTTGGGTGAAGACTGTCGACGACGTGAACAGAGATGAGGCTTGGAGGAAGATACCCATGCAATACGAAGCATACCGACCTGAGCTCGCACCACTATGCGAAATCTAGCGCTGGCGACATTCTTTTGGCAGACGCAAAGGGCTCGAGCAAGAATCCTGCTCATGCATGGCGTTGGGTATGGCGGCGCATATGCACAATTAACGGCTAGAGAATCTTTACTAAAGATTTCACTCTGTCAGCAACTGCTTTATATTAGCTAAAGAGGCGTTCTGGGCTGAAGGGTGCAGCTCATTTATTGTTCGCCATGCAATGCCGCCTTGTCAAATGATAGGACCATGTGTTGCCTCTGTAGGCCTGGCTGTACGCATGGTTACATTCCCCGCGGTCTGAACCTGTCCATCCCATCATTTCCCCACTAGTACCACTTGAACTTTACGCCTAGCAAGAGTTTAAATTGCCAGACGAGCGGGGGATTGCGGATGGAGCGCAGTCCTGCGTCTGACTACACAACGAGACTTGGCAGACCGAATTTATCATTTCCATGCGCATCCTGCAGGTCCAACAGAAGTACTTCTATTGAATGAAAACGAAGGTTTTTCATCGCGATATATTGTCTCAGGAAAAGAGTAACGTAGTAATGTCTCAGGCCCACTCCCGAATCCGGAGAGCCCGCGCCTTGCCTCCTGTCTGCCCTTTGCGCTCCAACCAGAGTCGCGCGTGGGCAGCTTGAGAAAGCCGAGAGCTTGAGTGGCGAGAACGGCGCAAGTCGGCGTAATTGTTACATAACTTATTCGCCTGCCACGCCCGGATCTGTCCTTTACCCCGGCACTAGTTGTTCTGAATGCCTTCTGTTTTGGCTCTCATCTGGGGTCCGGGGTCCGGGGTCTGGCTGGAGCAACGAGGCCAGCGTCAGGATTTTGTCGGCTTGATCCACCGCGTCGACACGATAGGTTGGTGAGAAGTACTTTTGTGCGATTGTGGGAGAAACCGATGGGGACAGGGTCGAAGAAGTTAGTCAAGAATTGCCCCGAGAATGCAGGTCACAACACGGCTAGTCAGCGGTGCTCATCATTGTGGCTTTACCCAAGTGGAGAGTCTAGTACCAAGACGGCAGGCAAGAGCGTCGTCTGCTGTCTTCGGCCTCGTCTCGCCGCTCGGCCAGGCCTACAACTAGTCGCAGGGAGGCTGCAACCAGACAGTGTCTGCACAATAATAAGGGGCTGGGTAACTAGCGTGCGCCTGTTCTGCACAATTGTCTGGAGCCTCATCTGCTCCCGCCGCCTCAGCTGACTTCCCGGACAAACTTATTCCTTCTTGCACGTTGGAGCGGCCACCACTTGCCGTGGCTGATGGTGGCTTGAAGGCTTGGGGTCTTCACAGGCTAGCAACCCCCAACAGACACTTTAGTCGAGTTAATCGCGACAGCCACAGTGCCGCTGCTTGGCAGAATCTCTGGGCATTGCGATGATGTCCGTCTTATTCGCAGCAAGTGCCGTGGCGCCCAGAACGCCGAATGACGGGCCGCACTTTTCCAAGCAATCCAAGAGGAGGCACACTGCTGGCCCGTGTTCCCATCTCCGAATGCAAGCGCAGCGGCAGAGGACCACATACCCGGAGGGCGCCGTGGACTTTCAGTGGAGAGGGCCAGAGAAGGCTGGCTATCCATTACCAAACAACACGCCACTGTATCTGGCCGAGGTCTGCCATTCCGTAACAAGGCTGGTCGGTTTCCCCCCTGCCGGAAGATTACTGGGCGTGCCAGCTGATGATTTGCTGAAATCCGCGCTAAGTTTTAATGATCTCCAGCTGCTCCGTAAGATGCGCCTAGAACGAGGAACTTTTGCAGAACCTTGCGCAAGGATCTTTTGCGCTCGATGCAGGCGTCGTTAAAGTTGCAGCAAGGTTTGTTGTAGGAAAGCCTGCTGGAACATGACGGGGTGGGCGTGGAATTATCGCGCGCGCGCCGTCACAGTCTACTTGGCAGCTGGAGAAGGCCCTCTTGCGAGAAGGGCGTATTCTGGCTCGCCCGTTAGGCCCAAATTCGGCTCTTCTGCGAGTACATAAGTACCTACATAATTATTGACGCTAGTCAAATTGTCGCGACAGCTGCTCACACCAGTCCCGTTGTAGAAGGTAGCCCTGTCTCGTCAAGTGGTAGTATTGTTACTGGGGCGAGCTGACTCGCCCCGAAATGGGGGGGAGACCGTGGTTGCAAGACATTATAAGACTACTGGGGTAGCCCGGTTTCTCGAAGTTTTGTCTAGCTACACTTTTCCGGTTGATTGATCTAGCTACTGTGCTTGTAGCAGCATCCATCACCGCAATGTCGGACAAGACGGAAAAGGTCGCCCAGGAGCCTGCCACTGGCGGCGGCCTAGACGAGAAGTACTACATTGTACGCTGAATTGAATTGGGAACCTCCCCTGGAATCATACTAACTTGATGATAGGCTCATGAAGACAACTTCCTCGACCCCCTGGCCCAGACTGAGACACAGGCACAGGCGACGATGAAGGATCTCAATGTTACCGACGACGACCTTCTCGAGGCCAAGGAAGTCGCCGCGACTTACTCCCTTGATGACGTGAAGCGCGTGAGTAACGCCTTTCATGAGACCATATTGCAGGTGACTAACACATCAACCAGTTGATGAGCCATGTGTACAAGATCCACAGACGCGACCCTAACTTTCCCGCTACTATCATCGAAAAAATTGAAGAATTTCTGAGTGAGTTCAACATCATTCCTACTCCTGATTGATATTGTGATTTGAAGTCTAGAATCGTGATTTGCTAACCTCTATTCGTTTTCGTAGATAATGAGGACATTTTTGCCAACCCTGAAAAACATGAGCACATCATCGCCGAGATGAAGATCGAGACGGCTCTGCTCACCAACAACTCGCCTTACGCCGAAGTCCGAGCTGTCGTTGACAACAAAGATGACCCCGACATGCCGGCTTCAACCATCCGTTCCTGGAGCATTGGTATCCTCTTTGCTTGTATCATGGCGTTCATCAACGGCTTCTTTGAGCCTCGCTTCCCGGCCATTTTTGTCTCCGGCACCGTGCCACAGCTGCTTGCCTACCCGGTCGGCACACTGATGGCCAGAGTTCTTCCTGACTGGGGCTTCACCCTGTGGGGTGTCAGACACAGCCTCAACCCTGGTCCTTTCAACAAGAAGGAGCACATGCTCATCACCATCATGAGTTTTGCCTACGATTCCGCTCCCTACACCAACTACATTGTCTGGATTCAGGTTCTGCCCCAGTATTTTGACCAGTCCTGGGCTAGAGACTTCGGCTACCAGTTCTGCGTTGCTCTGTCGACTGCCTTCATCGGCTATGGCTTTGCTGGTATCACACGCCGATTCATCGTCTGGCCGTCGCATTGCATTTGGCCCAGCTCTCTCGCCACAATTGCCCTGAACTCGGCCTTCCACTCCAACGAAGCGAACCACGCCGTGGCTGGTCCCTTCAAGTCGGTCTGGTCCATGTCTCGTATCAAGTTTTTCATGATCGCCTGCGGTGCCATGTTCGTCTACTTCTGGTTCCCCGGCACCATTTTTGGTGCGCTGAGCACATTCTCGTGGATGTCCTGGATTGCCCCTAAGCACACTGTGCTCAATGCAATTGTGGGCAGCAGAAATGGCCTGGGTCTCAACCCAATTCCTACTTTCGACTGGAACGTAGTCACCGCAAAGCTCGATCCGCTGTACATGCCGGCATTCACAACTTTCAACTACTTTGCTGGTACGTTCCTGAGCATGTTCATGATTATTGGCATCTGGTTCAGCAATGGGTACAGCACTGCGCATATGCCTATCAACTCGAACCTGCCTTTTGATCGTTTCGGCAAGAGATACAATGTTACGAAGGTTTTGAATGAGCATGGCACTCTCGACATAACCAAATACAACCAGTACTCAAAGCCTTACCTTTCTGCTGGCAACATGACTCTCTACTTCTGGTTTTTCGCTGTTTACAGCGCTTCCATCACCTATACCATCCTTCAGCACCGAAATGAGATCTGGCAGGGCCTGAAGTCGGCTTTCCACTCCATTTTCAAGTCCAACACTGCCGCTAAAGACGAGGTTCAGGTTTCGGATGTGCATATGCGCCACATGCGCAAGTACAAGGAAGTGCCTGATTGGTGGTACCTCATTGTCCTCCTTATCTCCGCCGGTGTCGGTATGATGTCCATGGCTATTTGGCCCACTGGCACTACTCCAGCTGTCGTGGTGTTCGGCATGATTATGTGCGCGATTTTTGTTATTCCTATCGGAATTATCTACTCTATGACTGGCTACCAAATCACCCTCAATGTTTTGGCTGAGTTTATTGGTGGTGCTATCTCTGGTGGCAATGCCATCAGCATGGCCTATTTCAAGACTTATGGTTATTTGACATGTGCCCAGGCGCTGAACCTGGCCCAGGATCTCAAGCTTGGTCATTACGTGAAGATCCCCCCTCGCATTCTCTTCTGGGCTCAAATGGTCCCTACTCTCGTTTCCACTTTGATTTTCATTGGTCTCCTCCAGTTCCAGCTCCACATCGACAAGGTCTGCACTCCAGAGGCACCTTTCAAGTTCCTCTGCGCCGGAGAGAACACTTTCTTCACTGCGGCTGTTCTGTGGGGTACCGTTGGACCCCAGAGGCAATTCGGTATTGGCAGCCCTTACTGGTCGCTTCTGATCGGCTTTCCCGTCGGTGTTGTTATCGTCTTGGCTTTCTGGGGTCTCGGAAGATTGTACCCCAAGAACACCGCAGTGCGAAGCGTGCACCCTGTCATCATGATCACTGGCGCTCTTTCCTGGGCTCCGTACAACCTCAGCTACGTCTGGCCGACAGTTCCCGTCGCCGCTTTCACTTGGCTGCATGTTCGCAAGAACTATCTCGCATTCTGGTCCAAGTACAACTACGTGCTCTCTGCCGCCTTCGCAGCTGGTGTCGCTATTTCTGCCGTGATTCAATTTTTCGGTCTGGCCTTCACCAAGGTCGAAATCAACTGGTGGGGCAACGACGTTGTTGCTCAGGGCTGTGAGCTAACCGCGTGTCGTCTTCAGCCTCTTGCTACAGGCCAAGCATTCGCCCCTCGTCCCAATGGGACCTGGTAACTGCAATCAGTGGTCTTAGCCAGTGGAAATGGCCCTTGGTCTTGATAGATTTGGAATGAAATACCCTGCAGTTTATGTATATAGAGTTTAACTGTCAATATTTTACAACAATGTATCAATATCCTCTCTACTTTCTTTCATGTGTGTGCTGAGCTCGCTCGCTCGCTTCTGTACCCAGGTTCCGCTTCCTTGATTCACTCGCACTTTGGCTCGGATTTTGCCCGTATATGCTTCCCTATCTCCCCTCCATTGAATATGGGAGACTTTATCCGCGCTTGCTGGCCGTTCGTTGCTCGCCGCGGCAAGCGGCGGACACAGAAACGAGACTAGTGTGCTGCTATAATGTCCAGAGACAGGCACGTCGTTAAAATGAAAGAGAATTTTTAATGGATATTTTAGCCACCAAGTGAACCAAAGACAATGATTTGCACTACGTAAAACTAGCTGGCCAGCATTGACAGTTTTCCTTCTCCCACTTGCCACGTCATCTTCCTGAATGCGAGCTGTCGTCATTCATATCGAAGCTCTAAGCATCGGATTGGCCCTTGCCACAGCCTGACCAGGCAGCAGGATCGTTCTAACCAAAATAGTCACTGAATCAATTTTCGCAGCAGTACACGCGTACAGGCTCAAATTTCAACACATGATTTACTTGGTATAAATATGCTAAAGCCAAGTTTCTACCTTCACACTGACTTTGCTCCGCCAACACTGACAATATTCTCCGTCTGATCAAAATGCAGTACAGCTCTGATGAATTCCGACAGGATTGGCGCTACGCGGTAGACGAAGAGTTTACAGGTGGCGATGGGAAACCGTTCCCTTATGCATCAGATGGACACCAAAGCTGGGGTAGTGAGCTGGCCAAAATCCCCTTGCAAGACCCCTCTGAAGGTTGCGTCAGCGCTGATGGCAAGCACATGGCTGTTGCTGTTGGCGAGGATGTCCATGTTTTTAATACCCAGTCGCGAGAGTGCGTCAACATTCTCAAAGGACATCTTACAGAGGTATCGGGTATTGCTTTCCAGCCAAACAACTCGAATGTGCTCTTGAGCAGCAGCAGGCAGCTCTGTAAACGAACAGGCGGTAAGCTGGTAGTTGAAGTCGAAGCTGTTATAATTGTTTGGCAGCTTGAAGCACAGAACATGGCAGCAGCGCAAGAGCCCAAATTGGTAACTTCTATTGCAAAAGCAGCTTCCGACGCTGCGGCAGCCAAACTTGCCGAGGCAGGCACAGCGCTTATACATACAGAGGTAGCAGAGCTGGAGGGGTTGTTCGCACCCAGTATCCGACACGTCATGGCGAAACATATGGCAGCAAGCAAAACGAGCATTCATGGGAGCCTCGTGACTTCTTTCGGAAGCAACGTCTTCAGTCCATCGGGACGCTCGATGGTTTATGTACCAGGAAACTCCCCCAAAGCCAACGACGTCGCCCAGTGGGACATGTGCATATCCCGAATGGACGACCTGAAGACGCCAGTCTTGACGTTGTCGGGTCATACTGACCAGATTATGTGGACCGGCTGGAATCACGACGAAACGCTGTTTGCGAGCGTCGCATGGGATAGCACGGTTCGGATCTGGAACGCCACCTCGGGCGAGGTGTTGCGCACGTTCAAGACTGGCGATAGGTGCCAAAATTGGACAGGTGCATTTTCGCCCAACTCGAGATACTTTGTCGCCACGGATGGAACTGGCAGAGTGCATGTTTTAGACATCTCAAACATCAGCTCATCTGCGGGCGAGAGCACGACCAGTGACGAAGCGCACTGGGTATATCTGGGAGTAAAGGAGTGTGATGGTTGGCGCCGCACTGTGTCGTGGCACCCGAACAGCAAGTGGCTAGCCGTCGGCAAGGACCAAGGCGACGAATTGATCCTCCTCGACGTGGAAGAGAAGAAGCTTCTCCAGAAGCGGACGCTGTCCATGGCGGCGTTGCAGGTCGAGAGGGAAGAGCTGCGCCCGATGCTCAAGCGATATCCCGGCGTCTCAGGGGTAGAATTTGCCGACAATGGGCATAAAATGGTGGTATGGACACACGGTGATGACAGCATTGAGGTGTTTGATTTAAAAAAGAAGCAGAAGTGGCGCTTTGGCCGTGGAGGCACCGAAGATGTCCCTGGAGCGGAGGCGTGGCGGGATGAGAATGGCAAGGTGACTAGCCCGAGTGGTATGGGTATGCTGGTGTGGGAAACTGAATCAAAACTGCACATGGCGAGCTTAGATGGCGATGCGATTCGTTTCTGGGCGATCGACCTTGATTAGTCAATTCGATATTCGCGCTCTATTCCGGTAGTATAATCAGATTGGTTTTAATAATGATCAAGATTTAATGTTCTATAAGCCAAGGCAACAATTGCTAACATGACTATATGTAAAATTGAAGTGCGGATTTTATCTTGGAGATGACATCTTGAGATCCATTGCCTACAGCACCACCGGGTAAGAGAACATCGTTGATTCCCTGTGCCACGTAGTCGTTGCCGGCAATATCTTGCTCCACGACAGGTGCAGAATTCACAGCCATGGTAATGAGACACATGTATCTTGTGATTTTCATGGCAAGCTTTGGAGCCCCTCCACCTTTTTGCAGTGCAGACGGTAGCTCCTTTGCCAATGTTCCCTTGTAGATCATGTCCTTGTCCGCTGACGTGCGTCGGGGGCCCATTGTGTTCTGAGGCCATATCATATTGGTATAATGGGTATTTTCGGGGCAGAAATGTAGCCTCAGCAGAGCCCTCAAATACTCTTTTCCTTCTTCATCTTCTTCTAGGAATTGAAGAGCGTCAGGCCCGAGTGACGCAAAGGCTTGGTCGGACGGAGCAAAGAGTGTCCCACCTTTGCCTCGCTCTGCTGCAAGGTCGTCCTCGAATCGAGAAGCACGGATAGCCCGTAGCAAGATGGAATAGTTGCCTCGATCCTGCAGAACAGCCAAGAGGGGGGTTGGTGTGGGAATCACCGTGTCGATGGGGTAGATGATGCCGTTGGCGGCTCTGATGCTGGGCTGCGTGAATCTGCCCGACTTGCCAACTTCCTCGCCTTGTTCCGTGAGACGCACGGGAAAGACTTGGGGCCCGTTACACGTGATTGGCGTGTAAATCGTTGGCACGTTTGTCACGCTGCGCAGATACGCCTCGTTGAAGAAATGCGGACAGATGTGCATCGAGAGCACGCTCGCATCTGCGGGTTCGGCAACGCGCGCGTCGAGACCAGGCTCGTGCTCCCAGGCGGCATTGACAGGCAGGAAAAGACTGTGCTCGCCGTTAGAGGCATCCGCCAGCAGCGCCACGAGATTCGGATGCTGCTCCAGTAGTCTGTGGTAGGTGCTGGCCTCTGGCAGGCCCTTGATGATGTTGTAGATGGTTTCGCTCTGCTGCGAGTCATCGGACGTCGGCAGCGGCGAGCTGAATTCGATCTGCTGGAAGGCAGCCTCGAGAGCGTCGGGACTTGGCTGTACCATCTTGCTGGCGTCGGATGAAGAATTTCTGTTCCTCGCTCAAGCATCAAGCTGGATGACGAGGCCGCCGACTAGGCTAGTTGGACGTGGCGCGGGGCTAGTGAAGGAAGCGCAGCCTTGTGCTCGTTCGGCAGTGGAAATGGCGCAAAGAAGAATCTGGTGAATCTATTATTAGAAAAAAATGAATAGAAGAAGAAATTGGTTGGGGAGAATAAGAACAAAAGCCTAGCGCGGGGTAAAGCGAACGAGGGAGACGAGGAGAATGAGCAGACTCCTCCATGAGGCGTGGCAGGTAAATGCAGTACGTCTATTCCACTACGTCAAACGACAAAACAAGGTCATATTCAGTGACATTGTGATATCCGTCTTTAGGACTTTTACATCTTATTCACCGGCGTCACCCAGAAAAGTGCACTCTCGCCCTCATCCAGCAGCGCCTCCACGCCACGCGCCGTAGTCGCCTGCTGCTTTCCCGTCCACACATTCTTGACTGCGTACTTGTTCTTCCCGTCCAGACCCAAATCAGCCCACGTCGCCGACACCCTTTGCTTCCCCGCCGTCTTGCTGCCGAAGCCGCCCTGGCCCTGATCCGGTCCGTAGTTGGCCAGCACCACCGCCGCGCGGCCGCACGACGATGACGGCCCCGCGATCCACGCCTGCAGCTGCTTGGCGTCCTGGCCGCCCGTGCCCGGATTGCGCGGCTGCATCGGGTACCGCGCCGCAAAGTCCGCCACCGCGAGCGCGTCCCTGCTCGTCAGCAGCTCCATGCCCAGCGCGTCGACGCGCGCCAGGTCCGAGCCCGTGATGAGGTTGGCGCCGGCCGCGATCCAGTGCGTCATGATGGTGCGGCGCTGCGCGTCCGAGACGCCGGTGATGACGGCCGCGTTGCCCGCGTACAGGTTGTCCAGGTCCGGATACACGCGGAGCTTGTTCTCCTCCTGCTCGTCGTCAAAGAGGCCGAGCGCGGCGACGATCCACTGGCGGTAGTTGTCTATCGCGCGCTGCACCGTCGCCCAGCGGATAAAGGTCGCCTCGCCGCCGTTGTTGATGTCCTGGTCGCTGCGCATGGACTCGGCGTTGGCGTTCCACAGGGAAAAGTACTTGGGCGTGCGGTCGAGCTTCCAGGAAATGTCGAGGCGCATGGGCCGGCCGGAGCGGGCGATGGCGGTGCGCCAGGCGGGCACGGCGGCCGACTGGTCCGCGGGCAGGTTCTGGCCGTTGTCGGGCGATCCGGGGGTGATGAAGTCGAGCTTGATAAAGTCGGCGCCCCTAAAAATTTGTAAGCACATGCTGGATACGATATGCTATAATGAAACAGAAAGACTCGTGTAACACGCAATCTCTTACCAATCGGCAAACTGCTTGACGACAGAGTCGTGCCAGGTCTGCACCTCGGGCCGCGTGTAGTTAAACACACACCGCGCCAAGCCCTCGTCGCCGGAGCACACATCCCGAATCTTGGTGCTGGTGCCAAGGATGGTCTTGTCCAGATCCGCCTGAAACGCGCCAGGCACGACGTACAGACCCAGCTTCAGGCCCTTGCCGTGCAGGTGGTCCGCCAGCTTGGGAATGTCAAACTTGGGCGCGTCGTAGATGATGCGGCCGTGGTCGTCACCGTTGCCGCCGACGGACCAGCCCGAGTCGAGACTGCAGTATGTGTAGTTGGCGGCGGCCAGCTTGTCGGCCATGAGGTCGCACTGCGCGACGACGTGGTCCTGGTCAAAGGAAAAGTTGGCGCCGACATTGTTGGCCTGCAGGCCAAACGAGTTCCAGCCGCGGGCCGGCGCGCGGAAGCCGCCCGAGGTCTCAGCGTATGAGATGACTTTGAGGTCCGCCGCGGATGCCGCTGCCGCTAATGCAAGAAATTTCACGCTCATTTTATTTTAAAGAATAGTCTGTAAAAAACTACAAAGGCCCTTCTTGTCTCAGTAACATGGATTGGGATCGGCAAGATCTATATAATACTGGGATCCCCCACATAACCCCGCAGACGTCATCTCCATGTACGTCGACTTACACGAGGGCATCGTTGCGGTCAAAAGCGCCGAGACCCATGGCCGGCCGGCATTTGCATGAACTGCGGCAGCGGAATCAATATTCCAGCAATGAGAGTCGGCCAAGGTGAGCACCCCCACGATGCGCTACGACGCTGCGCGGAGGTACTAGTCTCGCCGTCGCTGTCACGGGCAGTCCCGTCGGGAGTGCTACCCCACACCTCGATCCCGACGGTACATGTCAACGTGCCTTGAGCTCTGCAAAATATGTATCACGATCAACAGTAATTGTTGCAAATGTTTGTAACACAATTGGCCTGCTTGTACTACAGTGGTGACAAAAAAACCAAGGTCGGTGGTGGTTGGTGGCTGATTTATAAGCTGCTGCCATGCGGCCGCAAGTGTACGGGGATCGACGTCATTGGTGTATTGCGATTCGTCGGGCGGCGCCTCGTTGGCTGGTCCAACACTGACCACAGAAAGAAATCGAAGCAAAACTATTCACGCACCGAATCGACTATTCACCTCGCCTCTAACCCCCTAAACATTTTTCATATCCGCATCATCCGTTGCAATGCCAGTCAAGGCCGTCTTCTTCGACTTCATGGGCACATGCCTCGACTGGCACGGCAGCATCGCGCAGGCCCTCCCAGCCGCCTTCCCGCGCACCTCTGCGTCGTCGTTTGCGCTTCAGTGGCGCCGGCTCTACTTTCTCTCCAACAAGGCGCGCCTCGAGCGAGGGCTCGCGCCCGAGGACATTGACGTCACGCTCGACCGCACGCTCTCGGCGCTCGTCGCGGACCACTTTGCCGAGCACGCCTCGCTCTTTGCCGATGAGCCGGCCGCGCGACAGCGGCTGATTCGGTCGTGGCACACGCAGCGCGCGTGGCCCGACGTCGCGGCGGCCATGGCGCGCATCCGCAGCGAACCCGGCGGCGGCGGCAACAGCAGCGGGCTGGAGCTGTTTGTGCACGGCAACGGGACGACGAGGCTGCAGCTGGACCTGGTGCGGGCGAGCGGGCTCGGGGAGCACTTTGCCATGCTCTTCTCGAGCGAGCTGCTGGGCGTGTACAAGCCGGACCGCAGGGCGTACGAGAAGGCGTTGGAGCTGGTGCGGGTCAGGCCCGAGGAGGTGGTCATGGTGGCGGCGCACGCGTACGACCTGAGGGGCGCGAAGGAGGTGGGCATGAAGACGGTGTACATTCGGCGGTGGACGGACGACATTGACGAGGATATGGAGCAGGTGCTGCGCGAGGTCGATGTGTTTTTGGAAAACATGGACACGTTGCCGGAGACGATTGCCAAGTTTGCATGAGGAATTGTTGCTAGAGAGAGGATAAGCTTGTCACGCCGCTATAAAGGTCGTCATCAATGCATTAAAATATTGTTTGTTACTATTTTCTTTCGCCACCTGCGCCTTGATTTCCCAACAAAACTCGTATGCGACACCATGCATCCGCGCGTATCATTTTTCCTTTTTAAATCTTGTTCCTGACATGATCGGGAACCAGCACCGCGCGAAAATGCACCTGCCCCTTTTCCAGACGATCCATGGCCTCGCGCGCGCCGTGCTCATCGAGGGGAAACTTTTCAATGACGGGCTTGACGCCGTGGTGCGCCGCAAACGCCAGCATCTCCTGGTGCACGGCGCGCGTGGCCACGAGGGCGCTCTGGATGACGACGCCGCGCAGCAGCACGGGCGAGTAGGGCACGACCAGGTCGCGGCCGCCGACGGTCAGCGGCATGATGACGGAGCGCATGGCCATCATGGGCATGATGACGTCCCAGTCCGGCAGGCTCGACGTCGTGACCAGCAGCCGATCCAGCGGCCATACATCCTCGTCGGGTTTCGAGTCCTTGCTCAGCTTGCTGGTCGCGATGAAGCGGTGGGCGCCCAACCTCGTCGCCTCTTCCTTTTTGCGGTCCGAGCTCGACAGGACGACGACGCGGCAGCCCATCTTGTTGGCAAACTGAATGGCCAGGTGGCCGAGGCCGCCGACGCCAATGACGCCGACCGTATCGGTGGGTTTCACGCCGCGGAGGGCGGTAAAGACGGTGGCGCCGCCGCACTGCAGCGGCGCGGCGTCCTCGCTGGCCATGCCGTCGGGGATGGGGTGCAGGAAGGCCTCGCGCCAGACGGCGCGCTCGCTGAAGCTGCCCTGGTCGGCCTGGGCCTTGCCGCCGTAGAACTCGCGCTCGACGCAGTACGTCTCGTCGCCCGACAGGCACTGCCGGCACAAGCCGCAGGCGCCCGTCTGGTAGCCCCAGCCGACGCGCTGGCCGACCTTGAGGTGGCGGACGAGGGGGCCGACGGCCTGGACCTCGCCGACGCCTTCGTGGCCGAGGACAATGTCTGATTTGCGCTGTTTTTTTTTGTTCAGTTTTGGACCGTTCACCTGTTTAGTATATTCAGATACATACGTAGTGCAGGTCTGAGGGAGGAAAAAAAAAAGTATGTTAGTGGAATGTCGTCATCGAGGTATGAGAGTACGTACCGGTGCCGCAGACACCAGATGCGAGGACCTTGAGCAGGACCTGGTCGCCGGTGAGCTCCTTGGGCTTGGAGGTGGTGCTCTTGACGGGGTTACCGTCGGCGGCGCCCTTGTAGACGGTAAACGACAGCATGATTAGATTTCCAGAGTAAGCTTTCGTTTCAATTTCGGTTTGAGAGGCGTGACTAGATGTCGTTGCAGATTCTGGTGATGCGGTGAACGGTGACTCGACAAGGAAAAAAAGCGGGAAAAAACGAAACAAATATGGCTGGGTGTCGCGAGCTGTTTATACTCGATTGGGCATGTAGCTGGAAGCAGCTAGTAAAGTTTCTTGAGACGAGGAGAGCAAGGGCGCGGGGGAGAAGTTTAAATAATAAAAAAAGAGCTCTGGGACCCTCTCCATTCTAACAATGATCCGGTCTCGCCGCGAATCGGGATCGACAATCGGTGCAAGACTGCTTACATCCTCGAGTCCAAAGAAGCTAGTAAAGAAGCGGCCGTTGAAGTAAATTATAATAAAAAACCCTTTCGGCCCGCCAATTACAAATACAGCAAAGCGTAAGAAGAGGGATAAAAAAAAGAGGAGAGCTTTTGAGACCCTGGCCCAAGCTTTCCCTTTCTAGCGTAGCATCTCCCAGGGAGCTTCTTCTCCTTGTTCCCTTGGCTTCTTTTACTGGAAAGTTTTCCCTATCGTAGCTTACAAATGACAATGACGTCCTTTTTTTTGTGTTTCCAAATTGACTGCGACAATCTTCTGTGGGTTGGGCGTAAAAGAACGAACAAGGTCCAGAACTGTTTTCCATTTTTTCCGCTGCCTCGGCTTGGTTCCCACCGATGACGGGGTCTGTCTTGGCAAGGTGGACCACACTTTTTGGTTGCCCGATTTAGACACACGCACAAACGGCGATAAGAATGGACACCTTGACAACGCCGAAACGTCATAGCTGTGGGAGCTTACAAATGAATCGCATTTTATTCTTCATGTTTCTTTTGAAATTGAAAATTTGCAATCTTGTCGTCTGGTTGCTTGCATGGGGATGTCGCCATTCCAGTTCGGTGTTCGGATGAAACTCGGTGCAGCATTCGTGAGCTACACGACTGCACTCGCTGCCTAGCTGAGGCATCGTCAACGACGGAGCACGCCATCACGATGTACAAACGCCGGAAGAAGTTTTTAAAAAAGCCAATATGTAATTTATGCGCCTCCTATAATCCTCATTTTGGGCGCCGGCCACCTATATACAACTCCACGTCTTGAGCACGCCTTGGTGCTCCTCCGTTCCCACCAAGTACATCAAAGAGCAAATATGAGCAAGTGATTCTGCAGCAATGTGGGTAGATTCAAGACCAAAAAAAAACGAGAAAACAAAAGAAGCAACTTCGCTTATGCCATATAGACCGTTAATGCATTTCGACATGACGCTGGCCGCTATATAAATGACAGCTTGGCCAGCACGCAGTACTCGACATAGTCCTGCCCCTCAATCGTGATAATCTTGCCCGGCGAGACGAGCTTTCCTTTGAACGAGCCGTGTGTTTTGCGAACATACGTGACGCCGTTGAAAATGCGGGACCGCGGCTCGTCGTCGTCGTCGTCGTCGTCGTCGCCGGTGGGCGGGCTGGTGACAACAATGGTCCGGTCGCCGGTGGACATGCTCTTCCTGTGGATGGCAGACGTCGGCAGAGCCTTTCTCGGCGCCGGGGGCGAGCCGTAGGGGTGCTGGGGCAGCGACTGGCGGGCGGGCTTGGGCGGCGCGATGCTGTGAATCGGGGGCAGGCGTTCCTTGTCGTCGAGGTCCATGGCGTCGGCGGCCAGGGTCGCGTGGAGAGGCGGCAGACGCTGGTCCTGCTGCTCGTCGAGGCCGTTGGCGGTGGCGGCGTGGAAACCTTTGAGAGGCGGCAGACGATCGATGCTGTTGTTTTCCTCACCGTCGAGCTTGACGTTGGCGGCGCGAAACGACGAAGACGGGGGCCGATCGTTGGGCAGACGGTGGCCGCGGACCCTCGGCGACGGGGGCTTGAAGGGCTGCCTGTCGGCGCGGCTGAGGATGCCGTAGACGGCGTGTTGGTCTGGGTCGGGCTCGCTCGAGTAGAGCCAATAGCCGACCAAGATGCGTGTTGGGTAGCGAGAGGCGAAATCGGACGAGCCGCCGATTTTGGAGTAGCTGTGCATATTTACAGGAGGAGGACAGAAATGACTATGTCGGGTAGGAATGTGGTGGTGGCTTTCTGGTTCGGGGTATCAAGGCCGTTTCCCCTCTTTGGCGGTGGTGTGTGATGGTGGTGGTGGTGGTGGTGGTGTTTGCTAGGGCGTGTAGGTGGCTATCAAGAGCAGCCTGTAGATGCAATCGTCATGGCCCTCGTGCTGCAAGGAAAAAACGCAAACAAAAAAGTATGAGAGAGCCAGATGCAGAATAGACGCGTGAAGAAGACAGCATGTATGAGGAAAAGAGAAGAGTAAAGTGGTGGTGATGGCCTCGTGGGAGGAGAAAAAAGGTGGTGGGCGGCTGGTGCAGGTGAGGGGAGGCAGAGTAGAGAGTGTGTGTACCTTTGCTTGGTGCTGCGTGAGTGTGAGTGGTGTGTGGCCGTTGCTGTTGCTGGCGCTGGCGCTGGTGCTGGTGCTGCCAAGGGACGAGGCCGCAAGAAAAAACCGAAAAGAGGCGAGCGAGGTGGAGCGGACTCTGCAGCGGCTACAGGCCACAAACAGGGGGGGCTAGTGGGCGAGGTTAGCGGACGAGGGCACTGAAGGAAGCTAGCTGCAGCGCTAAAAGACGGGTGCGGGGGGATTTACAGTGGGTAGCAGGTGTTGCAGCAAAAGGCCGACTTGGCTGTGAAGGTATCTACAAAGAGGGGGTGGAAGAAGAAGAAGAAGAGGAAGAAGAAGAAGAATAATAACAAGACTACAGCTCAGCGCCGGAATGATTGATGCATAAAGTGATGTAGCAACCAAAAGGAGACTGAAGAAACTGGCAAACACCAATCTCGCAAGAACCAAAACAATACTCCCTCCCAGCACCTACCATGTACCAGTATGCTTGTACACAGTAGCACGGGGCAGCTGAAGACAACCCCAGCCAATGCAGCCAATGCAATGCACCAATGCAAGCCGTCTTTGCGCGACGGCTCCTCTGTGGCATCAGGAACCCTGGTCGGCCAATAAGCCAATAGCTTTGGCCAGTGGTTGCAGCCTCTGGCCTGGACACTTGTTCTCCGCTTGCCGACATGAGAGGGGTGGGAGCGCTGGGGGGGATGGCACTTGTGCTAGTTAGTTGGTGGCTTGATGGTTGCATGTAGGTTGCAGCAAGTAGCTTTTGGCTCTCTTTTCTCTTTCTCTCTCACTCTGCTGGTGGGAATACTGGCAATACTGCAACTCTGTGGCGGGCGCGCTGGTCGTCTTGCTCGGGAACCGTTTGCCAGCACAGCTAAAATTAGCACCTGCTAGAGCGGGCAAGTTGGGGCTTGCGCTAGAGAGAGACTGAGCTTGGGTTGCAGAGAGCATCACGCAGAGAGCATCACCAGCAGAAACACACATAAATACATGCATGCAGCAAGTATCATTACCGAGACCAAGGATACCGGTACAAATGTCCCGCGAAGCCTGCAGCTCAATGCCGAACAGCCCCCAACACTCGCTCAACCACAGCAAGACAAGACAGAGCAAAAAGAAAATGTCAAAAATACCTCTTAATCAAAAACCTGCAGCAAGCTTGCGGGCGCTAAAACCGCCCACTCCGATGACCAGGGCACCGCTGCTGCTGCTGCTGCTGCTGCTGCTGCTGCTGGTATGCCTGCTTCAAAAAAAAATTTACACTAAAAAACACAAATCCCCCAGCAGCAAAGGACTTGGCCGCGCCGTGACAGGTGTTGGCCAAGTGGGGGCGCGTTGGGTGGCAGCTACTCGGCCAGACGCAGTGCCATACTTTGGAAGAGCCTGGAACAGCAGAGACCAAGAGACCGGCCAGCGCCGGGCTCCACCAGCTAATAATGCGAAAAGCAGTCTAATATCAAAAAGAACCGAATTGCTACTGTGGCTGACCCATTGTTGAATAGTTGTGACCTCGCGCTGCTGGCTGTCATTGTTTGGTGTATCCAGTAGCCCTACCTACCTACCCCAAGCTCTCCCCTTGGAGCGAAGCGACAAGGCTCAACACATGCTCCGCGTCGAGCGAAGCGAGGAAAAGAAAAAAAGAAGAAATAGAAGAAGAGAAAAACATGAAATCATTCTAATGCAAACATTCAACTCCTTCACTCGACAAATCAACAGAATTTCTCCGTTTCATCCTACCCTCTCCTCAACCTCGTCTCTCATCCTTGCCAACGCCCAGTACCACCACCACTACCACCACCACTACCACCACCCATCACCTCCTCCTCCTCCTCTTCCATACCCCCCTCCCCATTGCTACCTTGCCAACATCAAGAC
>JARDXD010001241.1:0-20148 GCA_029218145.1 Aphanocladium album
GGATATATATATATATCGAGAAACTGAAGAGTTGGAAACTGCAAAGCTGGTGGTTTGTGTCGAAGCGCATCTCGTATTGTATCCCTGTCCTGTGCGGTGCAGGGCTCACAGCGACGCGTTGTGTGCTCTCGTGTCACCTGCTACGTCTCTATGAGAGGCTGCAAGCGAGAAAAGATGGATGAATATCTCAGGTAGGAGATGTAGGAAAGAGTAAACAAGAACTTGTAAATAAATCAGGCTAAAGACTTGAGGAAAATTAAGAATAGTGACGTGCTTTTTCAATGCAGCTGGCCGTGATGTACGTCATTGTCTGCTAGCAAGAGACGGGCTATGATACTAGAATAGAGTCAAGAAAATCATTGAAGAAAGAAAATAAAAAGCCGTGTCAGTCCAAGCGCACGCAAAAAGTATGAGCCATCCTTTTTCTTCATTCTTCCATCGTCCAAAGCCCCAAATCTTAATGGCTGGCAGAGGTAAACTGCTGCACGTAAGCCACAGTTCCGGTCTGCTGTGCAACGCCACACTCCACCGCCACACTCGACGCATCTCGTCCACCTGCAGCGTTCCAGCGACCAACCGCTGCAATCTGTCACCTCCAAATATCCATTTTAACCCTGCAGCTGGATAGCTCCGTCATACCATACTTACCGCCCCTGATTCATATCCTATTATTTACCAGCATTTGTGCTCCCTCAACACTTTGTTCCCCTGGCCTCCTCCCTGGCCGATCTCGCCCGCTCTGACCACAATCTGCCGTGGCGCCGATGGTGTCATTTTGAAGAGTCACGCACAATTGCGCAACAGCAATAGAATAGCTTTAATCCTCCTGCGATCCTACATTCCTATCTCAAAATTTAAAGAAAATATCGATTTTCTTCTTCTTCCACATCCCGAAACTCTCTTGCCATTTCTACAATGTGCCGCTTCTTAGTATGCGACCGCCCGCAACCAGTGCGCCACCGAGCTTCCGCTGACTCAACCAGGTTTACAAGGGCAGCGATGAGATCCTGCTCTCGAAGCTGATCCTCGACCCAACGCACTCGATCCTTAAGCAGTCTTTTGATTCGCGACTACGACTGGTAATGCGCCCGTATCGCCACCCATCAAACACGCCCCTAACCACTCGAATAGGACACGCGACGAGGACAGAACAATGCCGATGGCTTTGGAATCGGCTTCTACACAGACCCCAAGCTCGGCTCGGCGCCTTGTCTCTTCACATCCACAACGCCTGCATGGAACTGCGCCAACCTCCAGCGAATCGCTTCGAAAACGGCCTCGCGACTGATCTTTGCCCACGTCCGCGCAACGACCGAAGGCTCGACAAATGAAGACAACTGCCACCCATTCACCCACGGCAGCTTGATGTGGATGCACAATGGTGGGCTTGGTGGCTGGAAACACATCAAGCGCCGCCTAGGCAGCCAGTTGGCAGACAAGTGGTACCTTGGCGTCCAAGGTGGCACCGATAGCGAGTGGGCGTTTGCCCTCTTCCTTGATACTTTGGAACGCCTCGGCCACAACCCCAGCGCCTGCCCTTCCACCGGCTTCGGACCGATTGTGCTACGCAAAGCTGTCGAGCAAACGATTGCCAAGATCAATGAGCTGACCGACTCCATACCGAAGGAGATACTGGAGAGCGAGGACGTCGACACCCGCAGTCTGCTAAACTTTGCCGTCACCGATGGCCACAGCACCATTTGCACCAGATACATCAGCAGCGCCCGCGACGAAGCCGCCAGTCTGTACTACTCATCGGGTACACGGTGGGAGACAAGAACGGGCGCCGCCGACGATAGACAATACCATATGGAGCGCCAGGACAAGGGCGCCGATATCGTCCTAGTGGCCAGCGAACCCTTAACGTTTGAGAGAGGTACGTCTATGACGCTGATGACGTCGAAACAAAGAGCGCAACAGCATACTAATCTGTAAACTAGAGAACTGGGTCAACGTGCCTACCAACTCTATTTTGACGATTCACCGACAGACGGTGATGGTGCATCCGATTCTAGACAAGTACTACGAGAGGGATCCTCATCATGTGCGCTCCAGTGCCTTTGTCCACACAAAGGGCCTTGTTTCCAACGAAAAGCCTCCGAGCGGCTCGCTCATTCCCGGCATGGACACACCTTCACCCGGGATTTTTGAAAATATAAAGGGCATCGGCCAGTCGTCGCTTTCACGAAGTATCAGTCCCGACTTCGCCCGTGCGACTGTGAACCCTACAGGAAGCAGAACGCTCCTAACTGCTCACAGGAGCAGACCGTCTTCGTAAATTTGGCCACGAAACGCCTCACGCACTAAACAAAACGCCTACGGAATTAGTCAACCAATCATGATTAACGTCTCTACAGAACAGAGTTTGATGGCTTGTTGGTGATAATCTAGACCGTCCTGCAGCGGTCAGGCGTTGACAAGCCGCGAGGAACGGTGTTAGGACGGTATGTACACCATTGTATCAAATCTAGAGGGCAAGTGATGCGAAAGCACGCAGCTCCTGTATAGCATAGCGACATTTTTAGACTCTTTTCATAGGCCAAATCGGATCACTTTTCACACGACGCAGAAACGGGCCTCGTCAGACAAACCTAGGAAACGAAAAGGCACAATTTACGCCTCAAATCAATTCAACTCCTCCGTAGAAACGACCCGAAATCGTCATACTCACAGGGGAGTCGAGTACATGGCAGTGACCTCGACGGTGGGGCAGGAACAACTGTTGTTGGTTTCCTCATGAACCGATAAGTGGCGTTCCGCTACAACGATGATACTTTTTAAAAAACAAGAATATTCGCGTTAGGAAAAACGATGGCGTAAAATCCGTGCCGAACATTCATTCTTCTTTTCCAGCTCAAAGCTGACGCGGGAGCGAGCCCATTTTCTGCACAGCATCTTCGCAACACAGCATTGCGCTTCATTGTTACAAGGACTTTGTTTTCATCATTTAGCAAAATGGTCTGTTGCTTTGCTATCACGCAGTTTCCAGCGTGCAAGCACGGCCAGCTACACAAGATTGGCTGCACCCAAGATTGCGCGGATTTTTGCGAGCCTCGGCAGACGTTGCTGGTCACCAAATTTCGGTTCCCATGCAGCACCTGTATCAAGACCGCCGCGGACCGCGACAGAAACGAGCGCAAGCTGGCTTGGGAAGCAGATTTGCGGGCTATCGATGCAGACATAGCAATAATCGAGGATAAAGACAAGAGGTCTCGCCTACAATGCGATATGCGGCATAGCAGACGCTCTCGACACGGCTGGCTCGCCGACCGAGCACTCAGGACTTCGGACGCTCTCGCAGAAGAGGCACTGGACGCGGAGAGATGGACCGCTGAGTACGCGGAGAAAATCTGGAAGCTCAAGTACGAGCTATGCGAAGACTGGATGGCGGTTAAGAGCGAACTTCGTGACCTGATCGACCTCAAGCCTTGGGATCTGGATGTGATCGAGGAGTCCAAGTGGTTTTCGGACTACGTCGACTCCTCCGACGGAGACATGGATATAGACACTGTTGAGCGTTCAGAGAAGACTGGATCGCTACCAGGAATGCTCGAAAGAAAGGAAATTCGACTGCCATTCAACACGCTGTTCGAGCCGCCGGCAGGATTGGCCAGTAAACAGCCATGGGAGGCTCGGCCAACAACCGAGCACACGCCGTTGCCCCATTTACTGGCAGCGGAAGGATCACCGAAGAAGAATCCAGGAGACCAAGAATTAATGTTGCCGCCGGCCTTGCCAGCGCAACAGCCGGACTTAGAAGAGACTCTTCCAGACCTCCAGTCGGTCCCGGGGCCATCGCCTTCGCCACGAGCAACACGCGAGCTACCTCTATCGCCGCCACTGTCCTCACGGGAAATACCGTCATCCCCAACTACAGTTAGAGATGAGCCGGAAATGGAATTGCCATTATCCCCCTCAAGTCTTTGAAGTAATTTAGCTCTAGACTGTTTGTTCCACTTAATATCGTTACACTCGCTTGCAATAGAACTTGTGAGCGTTGGTCCGACGGCCAGCTACAGCTTACCAGCTCAACCAATACTCATTTGAGATCAAGCGTTTTGGCATCCGGTGGAACGATAGCGCTCATCCGGCTGCCTGCGGCTTTCACAGGGCTACGGAACTAAATCCGCGCTGCAAGGGCGATCAGACTACTACTTTACAGGAACACATCAAGAATGCCGTGAGGGGTAGCTTGAAGATATGCGAAGAAGCCTGGCCCGAGGTCACTGGTTGAGCGACACACACCTCAAGGCCAGCGGCTGGGTGTGTGAACTGCCGATCGTCGGCGTTGGGTTGCAGTGAGGAGAAGACAGCGGGACGGCGGACCTCGGGTAACCCCAAGGAAAGAAGGGACCTTTTGCTAGCGCGACAATTGCTTTCTCAAAGATTAGAGACGGTAATTTTTAATTGGACATGCCAATACCCTAGCGACTTTTTGGCGTGCATTTCAAGTTGGGTTGCAATGGTTTCGGCCAACTTAGTCGGTGTTTACTTTGGGGTAGCTTCCTTTCAGGGAGTAGAAGTTGGACGGACATGGTAGTTTTAATTCAAGACAGATTTATGTAAACTTTAAAATTTCCCTGCGAATCAATACTACATTGGGCGTGAGCCTTGTAGGTGCACGAGACACACCCTCCGCCGCAACGGCCACGAGTGGGAGGAGGGGTGTCGCAACGTCGAGCCAAGGTAGCGCTGATGGACCACGGCCGAGACAGCAAGACTAACGGAACCAATTCCACGGGAGAGCATCGCAGGTTCCGTTCTGGCTACTACGCAGCAACATGCTCACGCGTATTAGTAAAAAACGTGTGTCCTGACGGCAGTACTTAGGCCCGCCAAAATGTCACAGTTGGTGTACTGGCAGCCGGTTAGGTCGTAATAGCCCAACCCTCCTCTATCCATAGAGACAGTAAAGATATTATGCTGGAAGTTCTGTAATCAGCAGCCAAGCAGCTAGTTAATATATCGCTTGCTCGTTTCATGTGGCTGGGTGTCCCGTTCTCGATACCCGGCCCTGACAAGCCGGCTCAATCAGACGGCCAGCGTGCCGGATGTTCACGCGTGAACACGCTCGCGACTGTGATGGTTACAACGAATTCTTGCTTGCATTAACATTAGACCCATGTAGAATTGTATCGTGCATATATGCTCATCAGCACCGCTATTAAATCTGGCGTCGTTTCATGTATTCCTATACCTCAGGACCGGTCTTCCCAGTGGTAAAATATATATCCCATTCATTAGGAATATACGTGGGCGCGTGCTTATAATCCATTCCGTTTAAGAACGCTCGATAGACATTAAACCATTTATCTCTCTCAAAAATGGCGCAAGCCTCCGTTGTGCGGCCGTGAACAATCTCATGGATGAGCTCGTACCAGTATCCGCCTCGATTACGAGAATATTCCACCATCAAATGGGGGATAAAAGTTGGTCCGACGGGAAGCAGGTTCCAATATAGCTCCCCAGAGCAGCATATGCCCCTGCTGAGTCTGATTCGATTTTCTTCACAGTCCTCTTTCCATGTCTTGACCGCTTCGTCGTAGACCTTGATACGCTGGAAGATGAGCTCAACTATCTGTCTGCTATATAGCCGGACATCCTCTCGGGAAACGAGCTCGTCATCTGGTACCACGCGGTACTTGGGATCGTTTACCAGAGGGTTGACTGAGCTGCATCAGACATGTGGTCACAACTGGAAATTGGGCTGGAGGGTTACCCAGAAATACGCGACATGAAATTTGATCAAGGTTTATTGTTACAAGTTTTAAGACCACAAAGGCAAGGATCTTTGGACCCTGATTCTGAAGAGTCTCGAATTCGTCCGTTTTTCTACAGTCGCCAGGGCTGCCCAACAATGAGCTTTAGTTTTGCATCCTAGGAGAGAGACGGCAGATGTACCTCGCCGATGCTGGCAGACAATGGCAAACAGCTTGAAATGCTGGCAACGTTTGACTCAGGATCTGTCACAGCCTCGGGAAGTGTCACTTGGACAGTATGATAGACGTTCTCGCCGCCTCCACGGCAGCTGTGCTCGGCGACGCCCTTTGATCGTCTGTTTCTGCCATTATCTCGGCCAAAGGTACCCCTGAATTTATGTACTATAATAAGGCGGTGATACAAAACGGGAAGACCTGATGCAGAGACGAAGACAATACAACGCTGACGATCACAGGTCGTTGATATGCGACGAGGCGTTCAAGATCTTGGCTGGTTGCGCAAAGCGGAGCCCCGCATACACGCGTGACGCATCCTCTGCTCTACGTATGCGAAGGAAAACCACGCATCCGTGGTTGTAATGATGCATGAATTGTCATTTACAGACTCGCGTCTATAGGCGATGGGCGTCAAAGTGTGCAATGCATCAATGTTGTCAGCTCAGTATAGATGGTTCCCGATCTGGCTGAGCGCAGACATCGGTTGGCATCAACGACACGACCATCCTGAAACGTTGATTCATTAGCCACAAGGCTTGAGATTTCCTGCAAAGCAGGCGATGTCTCCTAGCTCGATACATCATCGAAATATCGTTGGCTGCGTTAAGTGCCTGAGATCTGGTGTTATGGATCTGCGGATGCGTCCACTTCACCACTCGCAAGCATATACAATAACTCCATTATGAAGCTTATTGGTCTCTTGGATAATTATTCGCAATTTTGTGAGCTTATAAAAAAATTGACGCCTTTGTGAAAGACGTCGTCGAGGCTGTGCGTGTAGCTCGTCCGGCGCATGGAATTGCCAAACTGGGGGCATCGAGCATGAAAGCAGCGCATGTCGTCATCGGAGGTAAATTAACAATTATGTCTGGGGTTAAGACACGTTGTTTTGCCCCATATTACAGTGTTTTAGCCTTTTCCAGCAGAATGCTCCGGCCAACCGTGGCGTATAAGTTTCATGCTATAGGGACAAAAGGGGGGCGTGGTACCTGGCCTTAGGGCGACAGCACACATGGCAAAACCTTCATGAAACGCAGGCCAGCGTCGTGGCTCTGCACTTTTGGCAGCATTTTGCTTGCGTGTACAGAGGGGGGGCGTGTAAGACACGAAGAGAACTGAGCCATGAATCGAGAAAGAATGGAACAAATGATGATAGGGCTGTTTGGGGTTTGGGCTGAGCTGAGGTCGTGTTCAACTGACTCGCGAGTCGTCGGTTCTTTGGCTTTCGCTAGGGGCTAGTCTCACACTGCCGGGAAGCGACAATGGGTGGAATCCAACAAAAGTTCCGCCCGGCAAACCGGGGCCAAATCTAGAGAGCGGGAACAAGCAGGCAACGGAGAAGAAGACGCGTGATAAAAGTCTATGGAGTACAATTGGAAAACGCGATAGGGAGAAACCGGGTTGCAAAGAAAACGGCCTATATCTGCGGTTGGGAACTTTTGCACTGGGCGCCTGCAGTGTGATGAGCATCAGGTACAGAGAGGGCTTCATACGCCGCCCGCCCGGGGGGCCAAATAGACCGGAAGCCGAGCGAAGAAATATGAAGGGGTGCGGGCGTCCGAATCGCGCGCGGTGGCGGCGACCAGGCTGAAATTTCGGAGTGCGGCTGACTCCAAGCCGGCAGATAGCCATCTTCATCAACGGGGCATTTCTATGGTCTCTTTGGTCTTTTTTTGTCGGCTGGTCCATGTCACGGCCGGAATCATCCGTAATTGATGTGAAGGGGCCAGGACTGAACTGGGGGACGGCAAAAGCGAGAGAAGCGCGCGCCCTTGCGAAAAGCGGTTATTACGGGAATGAGGCTATGCGACGGGGGAACGGCAATTGCATTTGGGGGGCGTGTGCACACACAAGAACGGCTACAATGTGAGAAACGGCGATTAAGAAGAAGAAGGCATCGGACATTGTGCGAAATGCACAGCCCGTAACACAAAAGCCAATGTTCTCTCTCTCAACCAATTCGCTTGTATGGCAAGGGCGTTGTGGTCTGTATTAGTGGAGAGAGAGAGGTCCTCGTGCCAGGCCTGGCGACAAAAGGTCCTTTGAATTGCATGCATACCCCGGTCCGGTAGTTATCAGCGCTGGCAACCTAGGGGTGGATTTCGACCAGAATGCAGTAGCGTCCCCGGGGGCGCAAGATCTCGAAGAGAGGGGGCAGCGGCGGTGACGGTGGTGCTGCTGGGCGTAGTGGTGGTGGCGTGTGAATCGGAGTTCCCACCCTGGGCCTGATGCATCTCGTTCATGGACGTATCGGGGCTCCTCTCGGTGTAAGAAAGCGAGGGAACCATCAAGGCATCATTGTGACGGATTGCGCAATTCTCTTGACGATACGAGATGGATTCAAACGCCGCAGAAGGTGGGCATCGCGGGATGCAAAGAACGGGTTGGCATGTGATTGCGACGATGCGTAGGCATGCGGCGCGAAGAGAGAGCCTGCATCGGACGAGGCTTGAGACAATCCGGGCGGCGCGCATGGCATAATCATAACAGCGAAATGATTATAATCAAAACGGCGGGACGGGAAATCTTCGAGAAGGAAGTATTTCTGCGGCGCATGTACATACAAAGGCAGTCGACGGGGGAAAATGGGCGTGCAAAAGGGGTGCGGCGTAGAACTGCGGTTCGTCCATCTCACTGAGACAAAAGGCTTTCTGCACAAAGGGCCGCAGCTTTTCCTTTTTGTCTCGGGCGTCCGAGCGAACAGACGACAACGGCGCAGTCTCCAACTTTCGGAGCAACAGACAGGGGCGGGCATCATCGCCGATGCAAAGCTGTAAGGACACGCAATGTGGTGTGCGTCTCGTCGTTCCCCGTGCATGACATTATGTATTACGAGAGCTGCCAATGCGGAATGGGACAGCAGCATCTCATGCAGGCGATATTCTACAGCGCTCTCCCGCAGGCCTGGTTGGTCTGGCCTGGTCTTTTTTTCCCGTAGAAGCACGCCCTGCATGAACCTGGTCGAATCTGGACATGGACAGGGGGGGAAGGAGGCGTGCTACGGCGATTTGGTGTCTCCTCCTCATCCCATCCCCCCCTTTCATCTTGGCTGGGGTTCAAATCGACCAGGCTCGCTGTCTTTCTTCGTATCTTCTGCAGCAAGGCTACCGAGATTATAGCTGTCAGTATAGAGCCAAGTCGACGGTTTGGCAAATATACGTAATAGCTGAGAGCGGATAAGGCAACCGTGAAAATCACCACAGTTAACCGTGCCTTTTTGTCAACTGCTACATCACGAACCCGTTCTGCCCGCTGCCAAGTTTTCTTGCGAATTGCCCACAATCCCCACTGGTAACTCACCTGCGCCAACGACCAACCTCATGCGTGATACGCCCAAGAGCGAACGGTGATCTACATCAGGCAGACCACGCACCGCAAGGCTCTAACTAGTCCT
Source organism: Aphanocladium album (assembly GCA_029218145.1). NCBI lineage: Eukaryota > Fungi > Ascomycota > Sordariomycetes > Hypocreales > Aphanocladium > Aphanocladium album. Next base: position 9,331 of record JARDXD010001241.1, read on the forward strand.
AACCCAGCCCCGAAAGAAGAGAGACGAGAGGAGAGGCCCATGGCGCCGGCCCCACCGCGATACTAGTTGAACAAGCCCCCGTAGTTGCTCGATTCTCGTTACCTAATGATTTTGGAGGACCTTGTCCGCTTCAGCCTCAGCATTTTCTCATCACAGCTTTAACTCGCAGACACTAGAGCTTTTTTTTTAAATTCACTTTTTTGAAAGTGGGCAAGGGCGTGTTATCTGGAGAAAAGACAAGTTTGCCCACTTTGTCACGCGAGTACGGATAGATAATGCACGGTCGCAACAAAACCTTGGCAGAAGCTGTTTTAAGCATGAATGGCGAGGGAGTTGCGAAGGACGAAAAGCATGTGGCTGTGCACAGAAGCACATTATTGCATTGAACTTTGGCCGCGTATCTGTCTGGCGCCGCCTTTTTTATTCCAGTCTCATTCCCGAAAGGTAATGCACACACAGTGCAATTCCGAAATGGTGAGACGGCCCTGCGCAGTGGCCAATTGATAGGCATTCGTAGTCTTGAAAAACAAAAGTCCATGATTATTCTCCAATTATTCCATTGGTTCTTCCGCACGCCGCCTTTTACATGTTCTCGGGGCGTGTATATCGCAACCGGAAACTACTCAGAACAGCATAGATCCAGTAAAAGAAGAGGCTCGAACCAGAGCGGGGGCAGGGCGCGCACAGGAGAGAAAAAACTATTCAACTGATATCTTGGGTGAAGGCGTTGCGTTGGCGTCTGACATGGCGTATTCTGGTGCTGGATGTGCTCCTCTTTCGGTTGTGCTGACATTGGCGCATGCGTTCCTTGGCTGGTCTGGATGTGGCCTGTGAGATGTCAAACCCGCCAGTCAACGAAAGGGCTGGTTTTGTTTTCGGGTTGCCCGTCTCCAGATCCCTTCCACGGCTCCGCAAAATGGAGTATTAATTGAGTTCTCGCCCTGACATATTGCTCATAATCTCTGTTACAGCAGCGCGCTGGCGCGTGACATGCCTGCGAAATACGGAGGGTTCTGGCTGTGGTGGCTTCTGCGCGAGTCGAGTTTAATGAGTGATCAAGCTAGTTAGTTGCTGACCAGCCAATGCTTGGTTTCCCTGCCTGCCGGCGTGGGATTTAGTGGCGCCTTTTTCTTTTACCAATGACGTCGGCATCTGTTCTAGTTTTCCTGAATCGTCGTTACTATGGTAAAATCTGAATTTCGGTGCATTATTATCACCTCGCCTCGCACATTTCTGCGCGTTTGTGATGATCTTAGTTTAGGTCGTGTAGCTGACAAGCTGATCCGGACCATTGCGGGATCTTCAGGACACAACGTTGCACCCGTCCGTGTTAAGGGTGATCATCTACGGGTTGCCAATCGTTTCCTGTTTATCCCGTCGCAGCAAAAGGGAGCGGGCGAGGAAAAAAAAGCAATCGTGGTCGGGCAAGGGCAAGGCCGCGTGAATGAGCTTATACAGCTCCGAGGGACGCTCGCCCATTACTGTCAGGCGGGGGCTAGCGAGTGGTGGGTATCACCAGCCAAGATGGTCGCTGACTTGCAATCAGGGTCTTGTTGATGAAGGGAGAGGGGGGAACCACCCGAGAGTCTACTAGCTAGCTACTACGTACGGTGAAGCGGGAATGAAAAGCAACGGCGGTCAACAAAAACTGTCAGGCAAGAAGCCAAACCAAAAGGGGAGAGTAATGGCATCGCCTATACCGGACGCGAGTGAGAGAGAGGGACCCTTGCTGCAAAAGGACCTTTTGCAGAGTCGCAATGGGCGCATCTCACAGTTCTACCGGCGCTCGCGTGCTGTGGCTCTGAGACATGCTGCAACTCTGGCACACGCATACCGACACGACTTGACAGACAAGGGGCCTTTTCTGCATTGTTACGCATGTCTCTCTCGGTCTTTGGTACCTTTTTTTCTCTTTCCTTGCCGGTGATGGGGAAAGGGACAGCTACTACGTAGTCCCCAGCGCAAAAGTGTACAAGGGAACAGGACTTGGCAAGATGCCGTGAGCACGCAATCGCCTCGAGTTACCCTCACGCTGTCCACTTACTTGCCTGTCCCAACTCCGTTGCAGTGCCCGAAGTGGATATTGTAGCTCTGTCTCCGCGGCACACCTGCTTTTTGCTGCTTTACTGTTCTACCTCCAATTTTTCTTCCCCTGCTTCTCTGAACTTGCTGCGATGTAGAAAGGAGTTGACCTGTATTATTCTGCGATTGCTCACCTGGACTCGCCACAAAGAGTAATGACGGAGTAATACGTACTGTATCCACGCCCGTTCTTCTCCGCACTGGGTCTAATCTTGCCTTGTGCCTCTCTGCCTTCTTTCTTTTCCTTCCTTCTTTCTTCCCCACAGACCTGGGCCCAGGCAGGAACCAGGGACCCTTGCTTTTCTTCTGATGATTGCACGCCCCCTCGAGGACGTCTAGGCCATTTCAGGCATTAGTGCCGGCCGTCTCCAACGCTAGCCATTTAACTCCTCGGTTCATATTCGTACACCCTCCTGGGCTGGCAAGATCCTCGGTCCTGTGCTCCAGGGACTTTTGGAGAAGCACGAAAAGGCGGGGTTCCTGTGAGAAACCCTGGGCTAGCCAATCACCAACGATGCGATTGTTGTTGCCTGCTGGTCAGGTTTCTGTCCCCCCCTCCCCAGAAGCCCTCTTCCAGTGTGGCCAACTGCCACGGGGTTGACGGGTACGCTAGACCGTACGAACCTGCGCAACACACACCACGGTGGCAGTGCCTGGCCAGTTCTACCACAAAACGCCACTGGAAAATCCCCTGAAGCCACTGTGAGATCTGACTATTGGCCGCAAGGCTCAAAACTCTGATGTTCCTTGCGGGCGGCGGGAGCGGCTTGCGCTGCGATCAGGCTGGCCTCGGTGAGGAGGGAAAAAAACACGCCATGTATCCCACAGAGTTTGCCAAGTTTCATTCTATTGAGCCGTTATCGCTGATTTGATCATGTGACGAAAATGGTGAGCAAATCATGTCATATTGTCTTGTTGCGGCTGAAAGACCAAAGTTGGCTGAAGAAGACACTAGAGGCTCTGCTGCGACAGTCGCTGTTCTTCCCCCACCGCCACCAAAATGCAAGATCAGATGGCCAAATACGACGATGCTACACACTGCGACCAGTGTCTTCAACTCTGTTTTTGCCGACTTACACGGGCGTATGACCACTTTTTGTCAAAACTCATTGCGTAGCTTAACTTAGAAGCCTCTTTTCGCCTGACCTGCTGCAACAACGTTTCCCGTTAATACCACCGCAAACACCTCCTGTCAATACCAAAATAGCATTGCCAACACGTAATGGCAACCTTTCGTTGGGGGCGTTTGGTTCGGGGTGAAGCACCGCCCCGGGGCTCCATGCGTCCGCACGCAACCCGACCAGCACCACACGCCCCCCTGACAAACTCGACCCAAGACATGGTGTGTCTTTGATGCCAGAACCACGAGGGAAAGAGAAGAAAAATCCAAGAGGACCACATCCCGCATCCCAATCACAACGGAAATGGAAACATCTCACGTGGGAGTCGGGCGCATTGTTCTTTTTTTGGTGCAAAGCGTTGGAGAAGCGATGATCACTAAAATACCATTGGATTTACGGATGTGCAAAATATGGGCAAAATGATTTTTTGTCGATTTCCTTTCTCGCTGATTTACACTGCAGAGTAAATCTCCCGCCGCAGGCGTGAAAAAAAAAAAAGCGTCTTTAGCAGCAAGTGATCGCCAGCAGCAGAGCCATGTGGTGCCAGCTTGCAGCGCGCATCACTTTACGGGCCGCTGGGGTCACGCACTTTGGAAACGTTCCTCCAGCTGAGTGCGACGTGCAACGGGCCAGCAGGGGAGATCGCCAATAATGAACCGTCAAAGAAGCTATGGTGATCGACAGGTGATTGCTAGGTTTGGCCTTGGTGCCGTGTAAGAAGAACCCGAGGAAATCAAGGTTAACTACCTTTTTGTCATTTTTGTAACAAATCAAGCAAAAACTTGCCGTAAAAGAAATTGTCGAACAATGTCCGTCGCAAAACCCATCAAGCTGAAATGAGAGATGCGACGTAAACCCGGAAATGAGTGGATGTTATTTCTGAAGCTATAATTTTTCCACACACACAAACACCCATTGTGGTATCGCTGAATCAATGACTTTTCGGCTTGTACGCGCCCGTGGCTGTACTAGCAAGTTGGTGATGCTACTCCGATGGGGGGCAAGCTTTCTGACTCGGCGCTGTCCCATCTGTGTCCCCGCGCCAGATAATCCGCCAATCATACGAACAGGTTTGTCTCTACGCGCCATTGGGCACGCCATTTTACAGTTTCGGGGCCTTTTCCTACAAGCGTTAAGCAGACAGTTGCGCACCCGCACCACCGAGAGTTAATGAGTCGCAGCGCCAAAACGAGGACAACTTATTCGGCGCGTCCACCACGCAAGTGCGGAAGGGGAGCTACCGGCTAGTTTGTTTGCCGAGAAATAGCTCTTCTCGCCGCGGGCAGCACACAAAAGTCTTGACTCGGCCAAGAAAAGTAGTCAGCAGGTGTTGGGCACAGCCAGTTGTGTGTTTCGCGACCAACGCGAGCCAGAAGGAGGAGGGGAGATGCTAGCGCCGGAGTCCTGGTGAACGAGACGGCAGTTTTCCCCCTTCCCCGCACGGCGCGTTTTCCTAAAGCAATCAACCTGCAGTTCGTCTCTCTTTGGCTGCTGCACACTCCCCGCTCGTTCGGAGAGGGGCACACGCCCAGTGAGTAATGCTGTAAAGAGGGGCGTGGAAATATACCAATGGGGGGGTAAGCATGCAGTTGATGCATAGTTTTATTTGCTTTTTTTCTACTCTTCGTCGTCTCCATTGTCCTGCAAGGACGCGAGACAATGCGGGATGGGAGGATGTTCGATGCAGCAAAAAGACAGTCGCACTTGACCTGATTCGTCCAATCCGGAGTGCATACATACGACCTCGTGCGAAAGTGGAACAGGGGCAAGGCAAGTACAGAAGCAAAAAGGCGCAGACATGACGGTTTGTTGCGCGAATCCATGGAACTCGCAAGCTTTCAGCTGTCAACTGTCACTCGGGGGTTATCAAAGGTCGCAAGGGCGAACAGACAAGAGCGGTGGACGGGGCTGGGGCCAACGGGAACGGGCGGCGCCCACGCGAGAGAGCGAAAAGCACGCACAGCAAGCGGAGGGAGGGAGGGAGAAAAAAGTGGGCTCATTGCCTGATCTTTATCTCGATAGGCGGGCGTCCCATGGGTTCATTGGAGCTCGGGTTCTTGCTTTGTCTTCAGTAGCCTATGACGAAGGTCTCTTGTCCTTGACCGACATGTTGCTGCGTCGGGCATTTACGCATGAATGGACGATCATGAAAGTCTAAAATCGCAACCCCCAGCTATATAACGACGGAAAGAAATAGCTATAATTCCGTAATATCGTCTCAGGAGTTTCCGCGCAGCATAAGAGCACAGCACATCTCCAAGTGGCGCATGACGTGGCTGATGCAGTAACGAACTCGCTTCCTCCTCTTCATTTCCCCCTACCATCTAACAGAGTCTACAAAGAGGAAACATGTTCTTCGACATTGAACCAATCTTGCCTTGCATTAGCCTCCCTGCCTACATCCTGCGAATCCTGCAAAAGGCTGCAGTCATGTGGCCTGCTACTCCGCATAACATATAGACAACTGTATAGTAGAACTACGCCGACCAATTTTTTAGCTGCATGGGAAAACGTGGAGGTTTCTCCCACCAAGGAGGGGGGTGTGTGTGTGTGCGTCTGAGTGGTGGTGGCCTGGCTAAACTTGTTATAGTCCGATGCGGCGATGCCAGTCAACCCGCGCCACACACACAGAGGGCCATCGTGCTATGCAACCACACCTTTTTGGCGTGCGCTCTTCCCTTGCCTACGATGCTGTCATGCAAGCGGAAGTCGTAATCTACAGTGTTCCAGCGTGCAGTACGTGCTAAAGATTTTCTTAGAGAGATTCAAGGTGAGACAGTAGGCATTAGCTTTGCATGGAGATGCGACACTCCTTTTTTCTTGATTCTGCGCTGGCAGAAAACGCCTGCAAGGATCGGCCATCTAAACAAGAAGCACGCAGGCTAGACTTTTTATGCAGTGCGTAGATGTGCAGAGCGCACAAAATACTCACAAAGCCTGTTTTGTAGTTGGCCTAGCCTGGACGGAGCAGTGGTTGCGAAATTGCATATATTCGTATGGCTTGTTCTAGAATGCGGTTTCGCCTTTTTCGCGTCTTCGTTTATTTACCAAATCTCTTTTTTGCAAACTTGCATTACATGACAAAATCGCAAGCTTTTTTCCTTTCTAGGGCTGAAGAACTAGTTAGTTAGTTGACCAGGCCCGCGCCGCCACCAACGACAATAGCTGTTTTGCTCGTGTTAAGCTAACTAGTTAGCTTCCACAATAAACGAGACCCTATGGTTTTCCAGCGCACGCTACGGCTACCATATCCTTTTCCAGTGCCCTTTTTGTTTAATTACAATGCCTTTAATTGATATTCTACTTTGACTTTTTGGCCAAGTTGTCCATTTTCGGGTCTTGTTCCCGTGGCTCAAAGAAGAATCCACCATCAATGGCGTACCATCGCTGCAACGTATCACAGTAAAAACTTATCTGACTCTGGCCCTAACTAAAAAGGCAACCTACCTACCCATGAATATCGGCGATATTGCCTACACACCACCACCACCACAAGCTTCTCCAGTTTTGATACTTTTACCATTCCGTGCTGAAGGTGCTCGTGCCTGAATCGTTTTTTTTTTCTTTAAACAAATTATCCGTCGGACTTAGGTGCATATCGCACGCGACCGATAACCTTGATCCCGCATAACGTCACCCAGTAGTTGCAGACAGAGATAAGGAATTGTGCTTGGACTTGCAGTCTTATTTCCACGTCTCGTAAGTCGTTCACTCGCCATGCCAATTTTAGAACCTTCTTAAACGCCATTTTTGAGAAAGAATATTTTACCATTACCTCATCTCATACCATGGCGTTTTTTTCTTTTCTCTTTTGGCACCACTCAACTGCCGCGGACGACATCGTGGCGCTGGCCACGTTCCGTGGTAGTGTGGCAGCCCACCCGGCCCAGCCTGGTGCAGGGTTATGACTTGCATATCAGCCCTTCCCCAACATCTGTCAAGCTTTTTTCTCGCTGGCGACATATTTTGCTCCTACTTTCAGATCCCGTCGTTGCCGTTCTTCTAAAGCCTCACCTTGATTGGGGGGGACTTTTGCCTCGCCGTGCAGTCCCAGCATACAGTGACATCCCATGTGGCGCGCCGCTCAGATACTTGGCCGACGTCCGCCATTAAGTATAATTGACAAGTCACCTCAGTGCATTCACCAGAGCATATACATCATAGTTTGATCATGAAATTCAATTAAATGTACGAGTCCTCATTTGCTCGACGATAGTTCCTTTGCGCCGTGATGCCCCAAACAAGAAAACCTTCACATACTCCGTACATGATAAGCCCTGAGAAATCTCCCCAACTCCACCCATGGTTCCGGTAAAAATACATTCATCTTCCCAGTGCCCTGTTGCTTTTTATCCCTGACCAAAGAATGCTTGAAATAGTAAAAGAAAGACACCATCATGAAAGCTCGCGAGAACATGGACAAGATAAACAAAAAATGCTCGACTGAAATCAAAACATGATCCACTCGACACCCACGCCGGGGCCACCAAAGCACTTGGACCAGTTGAATGGGCCGCGGGCTCCACCGAGCTTGGACTGACCGTCATACAGGCTCAGCTCGCTTCCGTTGCGGAAGTCGCCAGACCACAGACGTTCCAGCACGTCGAGGGCCGCCAGGTTGTTCATGTAGCCAGAACGGGTCATGATGTCCTTGCACTTGGAGCGGACAATGTTCTGCTGGAGCTCATTGACGCACTCGGAGCCCGCAATAAACAGCGGCCAGAGCAGGAACTTCTCGGCGGAGCTGCCGGCTTCCAGGCTCGTGGCATAGTAGACCACCTGGCTGACGAGGTTCTGAAAGTTGGTGTGGCTTGACGGCAGGCTTGGGCTGGCCAGTCGCTCGGTGTAGAGCATGGCTGCGTAGCGGAACGCCTCCGAGAGCGACTCCAGGTCCCGAAGGTGGCCGGGGTTGGGGCTGCCCGGAAGTTCCGAGGCCACGGCGCCGACATCAAAGTGCCAGTGCTGCAGGGCTTGGCGGGCTTCCTTCCACTCCGCCCAGAAGAGAGCTCGTCGATCCTCAAACGCAGTCGAGGTGGACATGGCCGACGTGAGGAGCTCGTCGTCATCCAGAATAGTGCCAAAACCGTTGCCGTCAAAGCGCTGGCTGCAAGGCGTGGCATACATGTCCCCCTGGGTCTGGCTCTGCATGCTGCTGATGCTGTTCTTGTAGCCGTGACCCATGGGGCGGGTTGCTAGTGGAGAATCGCTCGCGGCGGCGTGCATAGAACCCGCCATGTTCTGGACGGGCCTGTGCTGCGAGAGCATGTTCAGCCTACCGAGCTTGCCAATCGTCTTGAAAAGACCGCGGTCGCAGCCAACCATGTTGACGGCGCCAGCAGGCATGGTGCCAGCGGCGAAGCCGTCATCAACAGAAGTGAGCTGCGCCTCGCGATCATTTATCGTGGCCGAGATGGCGTCAAAGTAGCTAAACAGCGTCTCCATCCATGCGACATCGCTGGTGGACCCACCAAACTGCTGGGGGCTCCGCATGGCGAGGATTTTCTTGACGCCGGCAAACTGGGTGTGGAACTTGGCAATGCCCGACTCGGCCATGCGGTAGTGGCAAAGGATCAAGATTGTGGCCAGGACGGAGTCGTGGCTGGATTTGACCGGGTCGCTCAGCTGCTGGTTGAGCAGCTGCACGGCCAGGTTGCGGTGCTGAATCTCTTCAGCGTGGGAGGGATCTTGCGGTGGGGCGTCTCCCGCATTCTCGGTGGCACGCTTCTCGGCGATGAGCTTCTCGTAGAGAACGCGCGTGTCCTGACCAAGGCTGAGCCTGCGCTTCATGCGAAGGTTGCAGGCGGCCAGGGCGCAGATGGCATGCTGGAGACTCTGGCTGCCGCTGGCGAGCTGCAGGATGTGGTTCTTGAAGGGGTTGTGAGGTGTGTCAATGACAACCATGGAGGGGGCCATGGTCATCTTGTAGTAGTCCATGAAGAATGTCATCTTGGCGGTGACATCCTGGCTAATGCGAGGTTGGGGCTGGTCCCTGATGGAGGGCCAGTGATTGGGGTTGAACTCGGAGAGCGGTGAGTGAATATCCTCCTCCTTGATTCTGGTGTGCCAGCCTGGAGACATGGCATTGCAGCTGCCGTTGTTGACATCTGGGACACCTGCTTACAGTTAGAATGGGAAAGCAGGGCACAGCTCATTGCGATGCTCACTGAGACCGTCGCATTCCGTTGCTGACTTGGGGTGGCGCATGGACTCGAAGTGGTCGAGTTGAGAGTTGAGGCTGGAGCTGCTGTCCGAGGGACCGCCGTAGACGAGGCCACCACACGAGTTGGACACGCGGCTGGTGTCAATGAGGAGTGTGGGGGGCGGGCTGCGGGAGATGGGAGAGGTCTGGTGGTGAACCGGGAATCCATCGTAGCCAACGGTAGGGCTGTGTCCAAAGGGAGGCATATCATCGCGGGAGTATCCTTGGCTCAGAGGCGAGAGGTAGTCGACCTCGCTGAGGGAGTCGACTGAAGACGAGAGGCCGTCGGTGATGATGGGCAGAGGCCACTTGGAGAACTTGGGCGTGGTGCGAGCATCCGGCGAGTGTATCATGGAAGAGTGGCTGTAGTTGATGCTGCTCCAGCTGCCGTGGGGAACGGATTGCGAGTGCATGTGGGTGTGTTCCGGCTGGGACATGGACATGTAGTCGTATCCAGAGTTGGAGTAGGAGGAGTGAGCGGCGGGAATGTCAATGGCACCACGGTGGCCGGTGTGGCGAGCCTCATCATGCTCGTCCCAGTGGGCAGAGATTGTGGTCATGGTCGAGTTGGATCGGCCGCGGGCAACGGGTGCCTTCTTGGGCTCGCGAGCCACGGGAGGCGCCTTGGCGATGGGAAGAGAGAGTCCTCGGAGCTTGCCACGGCTGGCGACGCCAACGCCCCAGGTGAGCTGGGTCTTGTAGCCGGAGCACTCGTTGCCGACCTCGAGGCATTGGGAGCAGTACGGCCGCCGGCGGTCGCACTTGACGTTGCGTTTTGTGCAGGCAAAGCAGTCGTCTGCGGCGCCACCAGCGGGAGCACGACGTCTGCGCTTGCGGACGGCAGCGGGGTCTTTGACCGTCACGGTCTGCTGAGCAAGAGGGGCCGTCATGGTCCAGTCAATACGCAGTGTATGTATATTAGTTTATTTAATGGACAGTTGGTTGGTTGGGCGTGGTTCTCGTGAAGGGATGTACAGAGGAGTCCTTTGTCGTTGTACGGGATATGTCGAAAGAGCCGGTGTGGTTCCTTGGTAGTCCTCGGGATGTGGTGTGTCGTACAAGCAAGAGAGACGATGAGCAGGTCGTGTGAAGCGAATGAAGAAGGCGAAGGGTAAAAAGATGTCGTGTTCCGTCTTGTCAAAGAACCGACTGCATGAGGTGAGAAGAGATGCGAGTTGTCAAGAACAAAAAAAGGCACGGTGGGGGAGGAAGAGCAGGTAGACAAGGAGGGAAACGGGAAGCCAGGCGATTATGTATATACACGATGAGGGAATGAGTCGACTTGGGGTCCCGGCTCCGTCGTCTTCTAGTGTTGACGGCGAACGGCCGAGTAGAGTTGGCGTGGTCGACAATGAGTTGTGTGGTCCCCAGGGAGCGCTGCCCGGGGGGGAGGGTGTGTGTGTCCTGGTGATGGAG
>JARDXD010000079.1:0-20045 GCA_029218145.1 Aphanocladium album
GTCGACCTCGAAACCGAACAAGAAGAAGCGACACGACAACAAACGACCCATGGGAACACCGACGACTGACTGAGGATTTTGAATAGACTTCCACAAGGACTGGCAGCGTCGCGTACGCACGCACTTTGACCAGGTATGCGAATTTTCCTCCCCTCCGAACGAGCGCACAGTCACGCTGTTGAAACATGGTCATTGACATGATTGGAATCTCTAGGCTGGCAAGAAGGCTTCCCGCCGTGTTGCCCGTCAGGCCAAGGCCGCCGCTCTGGCTCCCCGTCCCGTCGACAAGCTCCGCCCCATTGTCCGATGCCCTACCATCAAGTACAACCGCAAGGTCCGCACCGGCCGCGGTTTCACTCTGACTGAGCTCAAGGTACGAATCGACAAGACAGCAATCGAATCGTCGTCCTATCTTGCGTCAACCTGCTCGACGACAAAATTTTCAAACATAGATATAAAAGCGTCCTTGTCGAATAGATGGAAAAATTTTGTACTCGAGCGGGTTTACCGCACAGGACGACGAAACGAAATCTGCTGATTTCACGACGATCAAAAATACTAACAACTGCTACAGGAGGCTGGCATTCCCCGCCCTCTTGCTCCCACCATCGGTATCGCCGTCGACTTCCGCCGCCAGAACCTCTCCGAGGAGTCCCTGGCCCTCAACGTTGCCCGCCTCAAGGCCTACAAGGAGCGCCTGATCCTGCTCCCCCGCAAGTCCAACGCCCCCAAGAAGGGTGACACCAAGACCGACATCTCCAAGGTCAAGACCGCCTCCAACATTGCCGCCACCTTCCCCGTCGCCCCCACCGACCTCGCCGTCAAGGAGATCAAGAAGAGCGACATGCCCGCTCCCGTCAAGGGCGGCGCCTACGTCTCCCTCCGCCAAGCTCGCGCCGAGAAGCGCTACCTGGGCGCCCGCGAGAAGCGCGCAAAGGATAAGGCCGAGGCTGACGGTGCCAAGAAATAAGCATCGTCTGCGGGCGGAAGAAAAAAATGGGATACTGGTGTTTTATGAGGGTTTTGTGCTCTTTGCGTATCTTACGGAGTGGCATGGGTCGGCTGCAGGCTACGATATAGTGCTTGGTCCGGTTCAGGAGCAGCGTAACTCTAGGTCCAGGGTAAAGAATTATTTGCATGATCATTGGCTCTCCCTTTTGTATTCAACGCTAAATGAATCAAAAAATTTATGTGACTCTGATTTTTCTATGATTTTTGTGCAGTCTTATGTGTTGCCAGACAGTGAATGTGTGTGACTCTGTTTCAACTGGGATCAAGTTGGCCTCTTGCATTAATGCAATGTCTATCTGAGTAAGTTTATGCCGAACTGGCTTCATTGTTTCTATGCGCTACTACCAGCTCTGTACCGTCCTTTAGCAAACCCTCGAGGAACCCGCGACTCAGAGGCTTAAACTCATCGCTCCAGTTCCTGAGCAGCTCTGTGCACATGACGAGGGCATTCTCCCGCTCCACGGCAGCGATGCGCTCCTTTTGTGTCGGGTCAGCCTGCTGCGGCTGCAGCCCCAGTCCCTCGACGGCGGACAAGGCCGTGGCGTCCTCGCCATTGCTCTTTTCCTCTTCCTCCGTGACGTGGCCTTGCTTCTTCTGCCCGGTGATGGTCTCCGTCAGCCGCGCCGAGACGTCTTCCTGCTGCAGCACGGTGGCAATAACACGGGAGCCGTCGACGGAGCGGGACATGAGGGCGAGCACGAACCAGGCCTCGGAGCGGAGAATGTGCCACTTCTCCTGGGTGACGAGGAAGGCGAGCGGCTTGCCCACGTCGTGGCGGGTGTAAAACTCGGCACGGCTCTCGCTGTCCGAGGCATTGTAACGGGGGAGCAGCTCGGCGGCGGCATTGGAGTGCAGCACGCGGCAGATGGTGGCAATGGACCGAGCAGCTTCAACCTTGGTGGGCTCTGTGTCGGTGCGGCCAAAGAGGAAGATCAAGTCGTCTACGATGCTGTTCTTTTCGGTAGCAGCAGCAGCCGAGTCGCCTTCTTCCATGGCCTGTTGGTCAGGGTCCTGGCAAAACTGCGATACATTGTCTGGGCAGTTGGACAGCAAGAGTCTCGTGAGGGAGACGGCGGCATACTGCACCTGCGGTAACGTGTCCAAGCTGTAGATGCGTGGAAGACAAGCCGGCTCCAGAAGCGGCCGCAGCGCGGGCTTGTTTTGCGTGGGAATGGCGAGATTCTTGAGGAACGAGAGCGCCGAGTGCAGCAGCTGCGTGTCGGTGACGGCCGGGTCGGACAGGATCTCGATGAGCGCGGCCTGGGGCGCGTGCTGCTCGACCAGCGCCGTCGAAGCGGCGTCCGACCTCGACAGGTTGCCGAGCGCCAGGCACGCCGCCGCCTGGAGCTGCACGCTGTCGCTCCCGAGCCACGACAGCACGGTCTGGGCGGGCGCCGACGTCAGCGGGTACGCGCCGGGGAAGGTATCGTGCGCCGTGAGCTCGGCGACCATGTTGAGCATGGAGAGGCGGAGCTGCTTCAGCGCGGTGACCATGTCCGGGTCGTCGACCTGGGCGAGGTCGAAGCCGGCGTGCGCGTGGCGGAAGACATCGAGGAACAGGCCGACCTGGTCCTGGGAGATGGCCAGGCTCTGGAACCGCTCGGCGGCGAGATAGGCAACAGCGACGGAGCCGAGCGAGGCAAACTCCTCGATGTCGTCCTTGCAGGGTGTGTTGATGGCAACGGAGAGCAGCACGGACACGGTGTCGTCGGCGGCGATTGCGGTCTCGGAGTCTCTGCTGACGATGAGAGCGAGAATGCGGCAAAAGTAGAGGATGACGCCCATAAACTGCGGCAGGTTGGGTGAGGAGAGGAGCTTGATCATGGCCTGGCTGACCTTGAGCTCCGAGGCGAGGGTTTGGGCGGGTTCTACACAAGGTCTTGGTTAGTATCGCATGTTTGGGGAGGCATGGGAATGAATACATACCGTAGTCAACCATGACATTGTACAGGACGGGAATAGTATACTGGACAACGCTTTCGTCGCTGAGCTGGCGAATCACCGCCCCAAGTCGATTCCTTTCCACCGCAAGAGCTCGGTTCTTGTTTGTGTCGGCGCATGCGTTTCCCGCGATTCGCAGAGAGTGAATTTTCAGCTTGTTGCTGATATCATCGTTGGCAAGCACATCGAAGAAGAAGGCCAAGATGCCCGAATCTCCATATGGCAAGCGCCACGCCTCTGGATACAGCATTAATTCTCAACTTTTCCCAAGCTATTTCAAACGGAAAACAACTTACCATCTCTGCTGCCATCGCCAAGCTTCTCAGCCACCACCTCGAGCTGTGTCCTGTCCGAGTCTTGCAGCTCGGTGCAAGTCTTGAGCACCTCTGCTAGAAGCTCGGTGCGACGCTGGACTACAGACTCAGACTCCAGAGTCTCGTCGTATTCTTCCGCTGAGTCGCCGCTGCCCTCTCGCTGGAGCAAGTTTGCGATGTCGTCTGGTGTCATGTTTGCCCGCTGAGGATGCTGCCCCTCCTCATATAACAGCCAGCAAGGTGAGAGGAGAGGTGAGTAAGAGCTTGCCGTAGGTGAAAGGAGCAAGCAGCGAGCAAAGGAATAAAAATGAAGGAAATCTAGCAAAATGACAGCTTATCCGTGATTATGAGAACAAGCCCAAAATAAATGTCAAATTGGTGCCTTAATGACAGGCCAGAATGGATGTGTTCACCCGAGGTTTGGCAGTTCAGCGGCTTCAAAGCCGCGGAGCCAGAGCACCTGAGAGCCCGCTGTAGCCACTGTCTCGCGTGCCCTGAAGCTCACGCCTGGCTTCGTAGACGATACCCTAACCAGCCGCTAAACAGGCGCCACCAGGCAGCTGTCAGGTGCCTGAGGTCACAGCATAAACCCGCCCCTGGCCCGGTGGAATCCCGGCTAAACATGGCTGCCCGCTGTGGGTGGCCATCTTTTTTTTTCTAGCGCATGCTTTGGCTGGCCAAGGTCCTCTGCGGCGTGGGTGGCCTGGGCAAGGAAAATCTAGCGCCTCCGAAATCTCGCGACTTCCTTCTCTCCTTTGCGTCTGATCTCACTCCTCCGACCCTCAAGGCCGCCACTCACCCGCCCCTAGCCGACGACGACGCAAAAGACATATTGCTGTCTTGCGGGAGAGATTTACTTCTCATTGTATTATACCAAACCACACAACCAGTCAGCGATTGAATTCGTCTGATTCCAAAATGGTACGGAAGCAGCCGCAGCCCTGGCATTGCACAGACAACGCAAAGATGAGAAAAAGCTTTGCGCTCACGCCCAGCGCGATCGATCTCGTCGCACAACACGATACCTGAACCATACAGCTAACACTACGTTTCTCTAGGCGCACCGTTTCGTCTTCACAGCCTTCCTCACAGGCTCCCGGATCCTCGGCCGCTCGTTCATGGCCGCGTACAAGCAGGCGCAGGCCGCGTCCAAGTACCAGCGCGCGCAGGCCAAGGCCGGAGGCAGCTCGGCCGGCGCCTCGCTGTCGGGCGGCATGACGCTCGACGAGGCGTGCAAGGTGCTCAACGTCAAGCCGCCCGCCGGTGGCCAGGCCAACGTCGAGGAGGTCCTTGAGCGCTACAAGCGTCTCTTTGACGCCAACGATTCCCAAAAGGGCGGCAGCTTCTACCTCCAGAGCAAGATTGTCCGCGCCAAGGAGCGCTTCGAGCGCGAGCTCGGCCCCATGAAGGAGAAGATTGCGCAAGAGGCCGAGGCAAAGGAAGGCTGGAAACCCAAGGTCTACAAGGACCAATAGAGAAGGACTTTGGTTCTTCGACGGCTGTAACGGGCGGCTTAAACCCAATCGAAACGGTTCAACGACACCGCGCACTCGAAATTCGACATTCCGATTTTGTTCAAACGAAGAACGCATACTCGAAGTAGTATTGCGATGCGCGAAATAATAATCCGGCAACCAAAACATGTGGCTGCGGAAAGGAAAGACGAAAAAAAGTGAGATTTCCTTTGTATACATGTACATCTTCACTCGACTGCGGCATGGCACGGCGTTTTATGGGCGGAAAAATATACAACAATCTAGAGATTCGAGAAATCCGCCAAGAGGCTGACGACAGCCTCTGGTTCTGAGCAATGACTGGTAACTTGGTACGAAATTTCGCCTCTGCAACGGGCTTGATTTTGGCACAAATTACCACCTGTATTATTTCATCAACAATATACTATTTATTTTATACAAACATGTATTTTAAGCTTTCTCCTCGCTTTACTCTCTTCGTCGTACAAGACCCTTCCAGTAATCGAAGCTGTTCTCGTCGCTCTGCAGAGACCATATGCGACCCGTTCCCCTACCTTCTCTATCTGTTTCTTCGACGCGAAGCATACCCCAGTCTCGCGTGATGCCCAGCACTCTCGCCTTGCTGCCAGCCTCGGCCTCGAGCGTGATCTCCTGACCAGTGTGCAGCCAATGACGGTAGTACCGCGATTCAAGATTGGCCGAGAAGCCTTCGCGGCGGAACTGGGCGTAGATGGCTTCGATGCGGGTCAGGATTCGGGCAAGCAAGGTCTCGAGGTGAAGCGGCGCAGCGCCCTCGCCGAGCATATCTGATATCGATGTCGTCGGGCGCGGGTTCACGGCGTTGATGCCGATGCCGAGTATGATTTGGTAGTTGCCATCGTAGTAGCCGCACTGTGAGAGGATGCCACCGATTTTGACGTATGACTTTTCTGATGCTGGTTTGCTTGGGTCAAGAGCATCTTTGAAAACAAACTAATTAGCAAACCTGGCGGCGAGATAATGAAAAGAACGCGGAGACTTACAGATGTCGTTGGGCCACTTGAGCTTGACTTGTAGGTTTTCGTAGCCGCGACCGTATGATTGGATACCTTCGACGACGGCGATGGCGGCAATGTACTGAAGGAACACGATGGGTCGCGAGGCGGCCAAGCTTGCCGGGTGGTTGATAATGACGGAGAATAGAAGCGAGCCAGGTGGCGCAACCCAAACGTTGGTGCCGCGGCCACGTCCGGCCAGCTGTGTCGAAGCGGTAAACGTAAAGCCAGAAGGAAGCTTTGCAATAAGTTTGGGATTTCTGCAGAATAAACGTCAGCACAGAACATCGTACCAAAGAGGCGCATCTACGACATACTTCTCAAGAAGGACATTTGTACTCGTAACGACATCGCCATACAGCAGCGCGTTGCCCCATTCCCGCGCATCTCTTTCGGTGGACTGATATTGCTGCAAGCTCGAGAAAAACAGCTTGTGATTGAACCGCGGTGTAAGCTTCTCCTCCGGCAGCTGCTGCTCGTGGGCAATGATATCCTTGGTTACAGCCTTGTAGTTGGGCACACCGTGCGCATCCAACTCTGGCGCCACGGCGACGGCGTCCGGGAGCGCCTCCCTCAGATCTTTGAGGTTCCAGGTGCTCTCCTTGCTGCGGAGGCGGAACGTGTCGGCCTCGCCGCGGAGGAGGTCTTGGCCATTCTCTCTGTCAATGTCGTCGCGCAGGCTGAGGAGGAGCTCACTGACCGTGCCGCTGTCCGGGGCGGCGGACAGGTGGAGGCTGGTGAGGACCGGCGGCGCCGTCCCCTGGCTGTTTACCTCGAGGCCGAGGCGCTCGAGGCACAGGCCCAGGAAGCCGGAGCGGGTGCGCTCGTCCCGCGCCAGGTTGGCGATGAGGTCATCGTAGTTGGGGACGTCGGGCTGACGGTGAAGGTTCTCGGCCGCGAATCTGTAACCCGTTTGGTCAGCAACTGGGTTTGCCATTCTCACGGCACGGTTTCGACTTACTCTGGGTGTGTACCGGAAAGAATCACTTTGCCGTCACCGATGCTGCACTGGATAATGGCCGCCTTGCCGCCGTCGACATCCAGGTCATCGGAGTACGACGCCAGAATCTGCACCTTTTTGTCCCTGAACTGCTCCGCGTCCACAAAGATGCCGCCTCCGTTGTAGTAGCAGGCCATTTCCGCCGGCAGCTTGCCCTCGACGACGTCGGCCGCGAGGCTCAGCCGGGCCGCCCGCGCGCCGCGCTCGCTCGCGTACTCGAAGCCCTTGAAGGCGCCGCCGCGGCAGGTGCCCGGGAAGAAGGCGAGCTCGCGGCCGCCGACGACCTCCATGGGCGTGTTGCCGACCTCGAACTCGCAGCGGCGCGAGCCGTAGTAGCCGCCTGCGCAGAGGCCGAGGTACGCGCCGCCACGGCGGACAAAGTCGGCGATGCGCCGGTTGCCCTCGCCGTTGAGCACGCGGCAGTAGCCCAGGTCGCCGCCCCCGGGGATGACGAGCAGCGCGCACGTCGGCGGCCACGGCTCTTTGAGGAGCACGCTCTCGCCGACGGGGATGACGGCGTAGTTGGGCGAGAGCAGCCGCCGCAGAGAGTACATGGCATGGCGGACCGACTCGCTGGTCGTGCCAGTGCCTGAGGAGGAAAAGCCGAAAAGTTAGTCCAGACTGAAATTGGCAGATGTTCTGTATTCAATGAGACTGAAAAGATACGTACCCGTATAGACGAGGACATTGAGACGTTGTGGCGCCATCTTTGCAAGACCGAGCGTGGTCTGGACAAGACGGGTCGCCAGCCGTTGGAGGGGTGTCTTGAGAATTTCCACCTTACAACCTCTCAGCCCCAAGAAAAGCCTGGACAGGAAGGATGGGATCGTCGCAATCGGCACAGCCTGAGAGCCAACGGGCAGAGGAGGAAAAGGTGCAGCAGCCGGATCCCGTAGCTCGGACTGAAGACGACGATGAGCCGGATGAGTGGTGAGTGGTTTGGCAGCGGGTTGTTGGGAAGTGCCGCGTGTGGATGCGACGCCAACCGGTTGAGTCGACCCGATGCTAACCTTGAGTCGCCACTGCGCAACAGGGACAAGCGAATCTTTAGCACTGGCTGCTCAGGTAAGTCTTATTGTACCCTCTGGATGTTATCATCATATTTTATGGTCTGAATTGAGCTTGGGCTGTCTGGTTTTATACCTGCCGCCCTGCTAGTGGCAACATGCTCCCTTCGTGACTGTAAGCTGACTTGGATGGCCAATACAGAGGAGAACGCAAAGATGACGGATTGCTACTTTGAGAAGAAAGACTGGAGGGCATGCACTTCAGAAGTAAGTCAAATCGTCCCCGCATTTTTATTATAACTTTGCCTCTTCTTACCGTGTATCTGCTTTGCAATCTTCTAACTGTCACCAGATGCAGCAGTTCAAGGAGTGCTGGAAACGCCACGGAAACGAGGAGCGAACATCCACCAAAGATGCTTAGATGGTTTCGGCCATGAAGCCTAGCCGTGTATTAAAATCTCTCTCACATCTATCTGTACTTTTAAGAATACACCGTTCAATGTATAATAATTGTTTGCAATACTTTGCGCCATGCGCTGAGAATTGTGGGGCGTTTGTGTGACAAGCTGGCCATGCAGCAAGAAAAAAAAAGCTGCAGCAGTTTCCCGATTCACCTCCTGAGCTCTGCATCATTGACCTTTCGTCTTTGCCTGTTTACACGCCAATTCCACCAGCGACTTTTCGTTCGCCCACAACGCACACGCCATGAACGCGTCGCGTAGAGTCCTGGCGCTGGGACAGCGACAATTGTGCTGCCGAAGCCGTGTCGCCAGCCGCAGCGCTACGTACTGGGCCGCCTCGCCGAATCGTGCAACACCCTCGTCGACTGTTCCCCCAGCTGCTCCCGCCGCCACCGCGGCGGCATCGGGCGCTACGCAAGCTGCGACTTCGAAACCAGAGGCCGCGAAATCAGAGCCGGCAAAGTCAGAGCCTGCAAAGTCGGAGCCTGTGAAAGCAGAACCCGCGAAGGCAGAACCCGCGAAGGCAGAACCCGCGAAGGCAGAACCCGCGAAGGCAGAACCCGCGAAGGCAGAACCCGCGAAGGTAGAACCCGCGAAGGCAGAGCCCGTGAAGGCAGATCCCTTGAGGGCAGACCCCTTGAAGGCAGTGCCTGCAAAGTATCAGCCCGTAAAGCCAGCGCCTGCGAAGCCAGCGCCCGCGAAGCCAGCGCCCGCGAAGCCGGCTGCTGCTCCCGCCAAGGCCGCGACCCCTAACAGCAAGTCGTTCTCCACGTCGAGCAGCAGCAAGGCCTCGTCGTCCACCGCGATCCCCCGCGACCTCTTTTACAAGCCGACTACGGTTGCACACGCCAACAGTCAAGGCAGGTCGACGACGACGACCGCGGCCATTCCCGGCGTGGACTGGTCGTTGAGCTTCCACGGCATCTCCAGCCAGCCCGTGACCAAGGCGCAGTTTGAGGCGCTCATGAAGCCCCTCGACGTGGACGACATCGAGGTCAAGCCCGACGGCATCATCTACCTGCCCGAGATCCGGTACCGTCGGCGCCTGAACGAGGCCTTTGGCCCCATGGGCTGGGGCCTGATCCCCAAGGGCGACGCCGTCGTGGGCGCTGCGATTGTCACGCGCGAGTATGCGCTGATTGTGGATGGAAGGTACGTTATTCATATACCCGTCCCTCTAACTCGTTCATGGCATGACCGGGACAAGAGAGGAAGGAAGAAACTGACATACTGACCCCCCCTTTTTTTTTGCAGGTTCGTCTCCCAAGCACAGGGCGAAAATTCATATTTTGGCGCCGACCAGCTCCCCTCGGCGGTCGAGGGCTGCAAGTCCAACGCGCTCATGCGCTGCTGCAAGGATCTGGGTATCGCGTCGGAGCTGTGGGACCCCAGCTTCATCCGCTGGTTCAAGAAGAACCGCATGGAGGAGGTCTGGGTCGAGCACACCACGACCAAGAAGAAGCGCACGCTCTGGTACCGCAAGGGCGCCGTCGACGTTGCGTACCCATACCGCCAGACGAAATGAAAATAAAAACGGGAGCAAAGCAAAGGAGGAGGGCCGACACGGAATAGAGGTTTAATAATTTTGGGAGTTGTCGAGAGAATGCCTTGGCTTCTGTGGTCATGGCAAGCTCTCACAAACGTGTATTATATTCTTCATAGCGGCGGAACACGGTAGACGCAACGGTAGAGATACCCTCGACGTTTTCAACATGTACATTACAAGCTTTTTTTTACAGATTTTTGCATATACCAAATCCAATTCAACAAAATTTCTGTGCCAAACTGGCTAAAAATTGGCGATTCTCAAATTGAAAAACTGTAGCAATGTCTCATAACGCCTGTCTGTATAACTGTATCACTGGTATAGCTGAAGTTGGGTGAGCTCGACGAAAATATGCAAGCCCTTGCTGTCCGGCAATGCCGTCTACGGTGGTACAGCATCCATTATCCCAAGGAAAGCTCTCATCCGGGTTGCCGCAGCACGAGGTGCAGACCTAGTGCTCCCGTCCAGTGCTCGAAGCGTGGTCCTCGTGGTGCTGCTCGTCGCCGTTGCCCCATCCCCACGGCATCCAGGAGCCGCCGCCTCCAGACACGTTGCGCCGGCGCATGGTGAGGTCGTCCTCGGTGCCACTATCGGCCTCGATCTTTTCAAAGTCTGCCTCGCTGCGGCTCTTGCTGAGGGCGCTCAGCATGCTGAGGCCGCTGGGGGATCGCGGCGTCGGGCTCGAGTCCGATGACGGTCCGTCGAAGCCGCCAGGGGCGGTCTGCCTCGGCGGCGGTTCGTTCTGCAGCTGCTGCGCTTCGCGGTCGAGAGCAGCGAGCAGATAGTTGAGGCGCTCCTTTTGTGTGGAGATGAAGCTCATCTTCTCTCCGGAATCGCGCAGGTGGTCTGGAATAATATTACCGGATGCAGTCATGTCGCTAGAGCCCGGCGCACTTCTAGCGGCGCCGGCACCACTAGCAGCGGCGACTGCGCTGGACAAGAGGCTGTAAAAGTCGGTACCGCTCTGGGCACCCGCGGCAGCCCATTTTGTCGACGGGATGCTAAACCTGGACAGGAGAGCCTGGGTATAGCCCTGTGCGCCTACGTTCTCCGGCATAGGTGCGGGAGGCTCTGACGGTGGCATGCCGAGCAAGTTTTCTCTAACATAGTTGATAGCCTGCCGGAGGTAGGTGAGTCCCGTCGACTTGAGGCGCTCATGGGAGTTGGCGATGAATTCGTCGATTTGGGCCTCGTTGTCCTGCAGAAATGGGTGGACATACTGCTCGTATAAGACGCGGGCGCCTTGGGTTTGTGGTAGAATGAGATAGAGAAGGAATAGTAGACGAAAATACCCGTAAAATGGTATCCTACAAAGGAAAATCTAGATTAGTATCTGTCGCGGTGGCTACCTTTGACGGGAGCGACAAACCAAGTGACAATAAATGACACCCAAGACTCAGCCAAGAGGCAAATACTGAAGACAACCCAGTACATGAGCCATGGTGTCAGCTGGGCCGGGTCGGAGGTTTTGAGGGCTTTGTAGGATGCAAAAATTGGAAAGAGGAATGATGCTACCGAGCTGAAGCATGCAAAAGTATATTGTCAGCTTGCGTTGAGAGCGATAAGGCGCGAGGCCAAAACCCAAGGCGGGGCAAACGCATGAAGCTCACCATAGCAGCATAGCAGGTAGGTCAAACATGATGAGGCGTGCGCGAAGCTTGAACAGGCGTCGGAGAGTTGTCGTCAATCGCCAGTTCACAATATGGAAGATATTTTTCCGTATCAAGAAAGGCGAAAAGGCGGAAAAGATTGCGGCGGCGTGGAATAAGTGGCGGAAAGTTGGCTTTGTCGGCAGGGCGAGCTGGGCAGCTGACTCTTGTGACTAAGAGTTCCAAGCGCAGAGGGGGGGGGCTCTTGGGATAAGATATATATCGGAAGAAAGAAGCCAGCTAGCCGTTCATGACGGACACGGAGCTTCTGGACACGGAAGTTGAAAAGAGAGAAAAAAGAGGCCAGGTGGAAAGTATGTTGATAGGAAGCTTTTGGCGAGGATGGAAGTGGAGGAGGAGAATGGACAATTACGTCGCCGTTTGCGAGCGATGATGCACAGTGGTGAGCCTCGAGGTCCGAATGGGGAAAGCAGGCAGTGGGCTCGCGGCGGCGATGGCGGGCCTCGGGCGATGACAGGCAGTCCATTTAGCGGGCTTCAGCGGGGCAAAGAGGGGGTGAATAATGGGGGGTTTAGCGGCCAGTTTGAGCGGAATACAGCGGATGAGTCCCCTAGAGTCGCCTGTGAGACCCTGATACCTACCTCACTTTGGGTGCCAGAGGTACCTGTGGCTTGCATCTGCGCGCTTTGGCAGGGGGTCCCTTGCGTCCTGCAGCCCTTTCAGCCCGCTAAACTAGGCACGCGCGCAGCATTTTCCAGCGCCAAGGTACCTAAATAATGGATGCTAAGGCAGCCAGGTTTGCGGGCATTGGCTTTTCGGCCTCACACGTCATTTCAGCACGCGTGACCCTTTTGCCCGTCCCTTTATAGCCCTTTGTGACCGATTGCTGCGACTCTTTGGACCTGGTGAGACTGCCCATGCCCTGCCATTGCATAAATCACCCGGGCTGCAGGCACTTTCGGACGCCGTCGAACAACGACGGGCTACTCGCGGCTTTGGCGGGCACCATCGCGCGACTCAGCAGCATTACATCCGCAGAGCCACGCGTTCGAATTACAGCCAGGTATCGCGAAACAATGAACACGACATGCAAAAACTTGTCCTCTTTATATTCAAAGTGGCTGCCTGCAGGGACCACGTCAACCCTAGATCGCCAACGCTACCCACCCACCCCCAGACACCGCCTCAAGCTGCTGCTGTGCTCCAAGCGGGGGAGCCCGTGTGGCATCGCCGCTTGCAAGCACACAGTGCGCTCCTTGCAGCATCCCACGTTGTGCATCCCGAATCTGGTTCGTCTCTTCATGTGTCTCGCATCTCCAAAGCTTGTCAACATGTACTCTCTTTGTTGCTATGCCATCTCGATGCAACCCCCCGCAAGACAAGAGATGCAGCCATCATTCACCCTTACCAAAGTAATCACGGCCACAGCTCCTTTGCAATGTCCTGTACCAACTTGAGCTTTGCAAACATCTTTTCCTCCGTCATCCCGTCCGCGCCGACCGCCACGCTCGCGAACCCGCACTGCGGGCTGATGCCGATGCTGTCCAAGGCCTCGTCGACGCTGATGGCCTGCCCGTCGGCCACGACGCGCGCCGCCTCCGCCACCCGCCGCTTGATCGCGTCCTTGTCCTCGAGCGCCGGGTCCTTGGTCGTCACCACGCCGAGCACCACGTTCTTGCCCCGCGGCAGGTGCCGCAGCGGCTCGAACCCGCCCGAGCGCTCGTCGTCGTACTCGAGGAAGAAGGTGTCGTAGTCGAGCGTCGCGAAGAAGCGCTCCGCGATGCGCTCGTACGAGCCCTCGCTAAAGTGCAGCGACTTGGCAAAGTTGCCCCGGCAGACGTGCAGGCCGACGTGCATGTCCGCGGGGCGCCGCGCGATGCAGTCGTTGTGCGCCCGGAGGTACTGCTCAAAGAGCGCCTCGGGATCCTCGCCCTCGGCCGCCAGCGCCGCCACCATGTCCTCGGAGCAAAAGTAGGCGAGCGTCGGGTCGTCAATCTGCAGGTTGCGTAGGCCTGCATCGTAGAGAGCCTGGATTTCCTGCTGGTAGGCCCGCGCCAGGTCGGCGAAGAAATCCTCGTCGTTGCTGTACGCGTCGGGGCTGTAGCACTTGCCCTTGGCCAGACGCAGATGAAAGTAGCAAGGCGGCGGCATTGTAAACTTGCACGAGCTCCATTTCTCCTGGGGCAGCGTGTCGCGTAGCATTTTCCAATTGTTCAGGTACGGGCTCTCGACTCGCTCAATCTTGCCCTCGCAGACCGCTGCCATCATGTACTGCTTGCCTGCCTTCTTCAAGGCGGCGACGGGCGGCGCTGAGACGCGCGCAAGCTCCCATGGCACCGGGCTCACCTCTTTGAATCCTGCTAGCTTCTCAAAAAAGCCGGAAAAGTAGTACTTTCGGTCATATTCGCCAGAAGAAATGGCCCGCACTCCATTCTTCAACTGCTTCTGGACAATATCTGCGACGGCTGCTCTCTGGGCTACTTGCAAATCAGCACCAGAGATGATTCCTTTGTCCGCCTTCTCCTGCGCTTCAGACAGCGATGATGGCCGTATCAAAGACCCAATGTGGTCGGCATGGAATGGAAGCGTCTTGTTCACCATTTCGCGCAGATTTGAGGACTGCAGCAAAGTTGCTGGATGGAAACACAGGAATCACGGCACCAAGAGGTAGTCTCGACTAATGCCATCATCATTATGGAATCGTCGCTCTGGCGCCGCCACTTCAGCTCTCGAGGGTCTACACGGCGCCGCTTCCCAATAATCAGCGCCACTCAGAGTACACCGGGTATTCAAGCCCGCGGGGCAAAGTCTACTCGAGCTAACAATGGGGCTGGGTGTAAGTTGCATCCGCGCAATTCAGTCCTGACTATGGCGACTCAACGCATACCGCGGAGCAAAAAGACTCCTTTTCCGTCTTGGAAACTTACAAATTTCACAGTCATCGTCCAAATGCGAAGCTAGTCCGTGGCTGTCAACCCCGCATCAGGCCGGCAGTTCGATGCGGTTCCGGACGCCCGGACTTTGGTGGGGAACATGGCCGGAGAGGCCCGCGACCTCGCGAGCTGCAGCGCAGACTCGGATTTGGCTCGGTGCTGGTCTTTCCGTGTCGTTATTGAGGCGAGGGTCAAAGCTGCGTGCGAAATAGGCAGCGACGTTAAGCAAGAGGACGCTACAGGGTTTTCCGTTGTGCCTATTTCCGCTGGTGATGACAGGCGGCGGCTTTCGTAGCTGCACTTAATCACCAAAATTACTGATATAATTCAATTGATATGTAGGTTTCGTCATTTTTATTCGATTTACGACTTATGACGGCAAGACACATTACCCCAAGAAAAACCTGCTGGTTGACGGAGACAATTCTCCCATATCAGGGCGTTCCGGTCAATCAAAACATATTTACCACAATTTGCTGATTTCTTTGGCGAGATTCCACTGACGCAGAACTCTACACGATAATCTCGGGAAAATACCTGGGAAAATGAAACCAAGGCGGCAGAGCCTGCAGGTGTGCGCGCCTCCGCATGGACCAGCCTCCTCCATCTTGCTGAACCTTGTCGCGAACAGGAATGCTAGCTGCATACGCGTGATCGCGGACTGCACCAGGCTGTATTTTTTTTCCCTGTCAAAACGGCGAGTCTGGGAGCAAATTAGCCTGAGACATATCCCGCTGGCAAAGGGGCAGAATAAACCCTGCGTTTGATACCGATCCGCGATTTCTATTGGGCCGCAACTGTTTTATGTGGAAGCTGTCAATCTCTTTTCTTTTGGTGCGCGGTCAAGATTACGTAGGTAGGGCTGGCGATACTGCTTGGGCCGGATCACTCCAATGTCTCGAGCACCATTCTGCTAGCGGGTACTGAACTTGGCCCGGTCTTTGATGTCGAGCGACTGCTAGTTAGCCTATATCGCGGCGCTAGGGATGCTGTTTGGCTGCCAGTCGAGCCGACATATCAAGATTGGAAGGGAGAAGGGCATCCCTAGGCGTTTACTCGTAATAAATCACCTAGTTCGTGAGCACTGACTTGACCTGCTGTTAGGAGCACTTGCAAGTGCCGCTGACTTGGTTGGTACTGTAGTTATGGCACGAAGCGCAATAATATGATCAATCACAGAATCAGGACCCTCGAGGATTTACCGCTCGTGAGCTGTTATTATTTTTACACTGGACGCGTTGAAGTCTTCATGTCAATCCTCGGAACTGTGAGACAAGTTTTCCCAGTGATAATAAATCGGTGTACACCAAGTGGAGACCGGTGACTTACCCTTGCTCCTCTTAACTTTGGTGCCGAGCATATGTGAAGGTTGTAAACATAGCAGGCTGTATTTCTGTCACTTACAAGATGAAGGGCTAAAATGGGCCATCAAATTTTCAGCATCAGCACCACCAGCACCCATAGAGCGTAGAAGTGAGGGATATACCACCAAATGAATGGAAATGTGCTCATCAGTTAAACAAATAAAGAAATAGCGATTTACAAGCCAAAATAGAACAAAACTGGCTGACGGACTTGCGAATCTGTGTCGTGGTATCGCTACCCTACAGCAAAACAGGGCAAGAACGCGAAGTTGATGCCTCCCCACCAAGTGTCTCAGTTTATTCGCGTAGTCAAATCCAGACCAACCAAGCAAGCTCTCCCTGATTTTGCAGAGAGCAGAACGACCACATACAGAGAGGTGAAGAGAATATGCTCCAGACTGACACCAAAAAAAACGGCATGCTCGTGATTCTACTCAGATTGGGTACTCTCCCTCAGCAAACAGTCACGTCGCATCTAGCGCACCAATGCCTATTGACAGCGATTGAAAAGACAAAGGTAAACCCCTTTACCATGAATAAACATGCCCAACAGCTCACAATAGACACAGAGATCGATCAGATGAGACCTCGAGCGGAGTGGAAATGAGGCAAGAGATTGCAGCGTCTGGCGCGTCGGCACATGCAGCGGCCCATCGGCCAGCCTGCGGCGAAAGTACGCCGGCGGCAGAGTAAAGCGCGCAGAGAGCCTGATCAGTGAATATCGGACGGGAGAAAATGCCAAAGAAGCTGTTTGATTTTCAGAGATGTCGCGTTTATCCCCGGCTGTTTGCCGAGCGCGGGGGTAGACACGGCCAGGCCCCCAGATGAGGCACGAGCAGCGGCCAACTCCCACCGCCAAAGCGGGCTGCAT
The DNA here is from genome assembly GCA_029218145.1 of Aphanocladium album. Lineage (NCBI taxonomy): Eukaryota > Fungi > Ascomycota > Sordariomycetes > Hypocreales > Aphanocladium > Aphanocladium album. The sequence goes on from JARDXD010000079.1 coordinate 16,568, forward strand.
TGCATTGCAGACGGGCTTGCTCCCGCAGAGGCAAAAAACTCGCATGCATCATGCCGATTCGATCCAGAGTCTGGCCGAGAACCAATGTCGCGTTCTGACTGCTGGGAGCACTGCTGCGGGTTGGAATTCTCCCCTCCGACGCCAAGTGGGCAAAGGTCGTGCCGATTTGTCTCACTCTGCACCACCACATACAGACACTCTATTTTTTTTTCTCTTCTCTTCTTCAGCGAACCGACGGGCCGAACGTCAGGAACGGGTTTAGCTCGCGGACCTAATTCAAGACACAACAAGTCTTCTGATGTCCGCCATCCGCAAGTGCCTGCATTCTTCACCTCCGATCCACAACCGCCTTGCTTGGGCACTCGGGCCAAGATGCCAAACATTCTCGCAGCGAATATGCTGTCCTCGGTCGCGTAATAACAGCGAGGGAACAATACAGACCATGGCCCAGCGCGTCACTGATCTCTCGTCTAGACCAGTTATAAATAACGGCCGCCAATCTTCTTTGGATATCCTTTTCTTCTCTCTCTTCATCCCATCCCGCATTCGCGATTACATTCATTCTCCTTTAGGCTCAACGCCCTAGTCTCTCTTTTTCCAACCCAACCAGCTTATAACAAATCCCGCCAAAATGCAGATGTCCCTCGTTCTCGCCCTCGGCGCGAGCAAGGCCGCCATGGCCATCTCCTTGTTCCCCAACGGCACCGTCGCCAACGCCTTGGCCACGGCCATGCCCGCTATCATTGGCGAATTCAGCCTCCTCGGCTGCGCTGAGGCCAACCTTGGCAACTTCAAGATGGTTGCCAAGTCTGAGCACATGTCCCTGAACCTGTGCGCTGCCAGCTGCCCCTCCAAGTTCATGGCCACCCATGACGAGTAAGTCAACCATCTCTGCTCTTGAATGCGTAAGAATGCCAGTCTCTAACAATAGCCTCCAGCGAGTGCCACTGCGGTGACGAAGAGCCCGATGAGATGCTCAAGAAGGATGCCGAGAGCTGCTCCGTCTCCTGCCCTGGCGCCCCCAACGAGATCTGCGGTGGTGTCGCTGGTGCTCTCGCCCCTCGTGGCGTTGCCGGCAAGATCTGCACCGTCTACGTCCGCAACTCCCAGCCCGCCGTTGAGACCAAGATTGAGTACCACGTCCACACCATCACCGCCTGCGCCCCCACCGTCACCGACTGCCCTGCCGCCCCCACGGTGACCACCATCACCAAGACCATCACCACCGAGATCTGCCCCGCCCCTGAGTGGCACAAGAAGAAGATTGTGTGCTACGGCCCCAACTGCGCTCCCGAGTACCCTTGCGAGGGCGAGGACTGCAAGAAGGAGCGTGTCATCTGCAAGGGTGACACCTGCTGGACCGAGATCTGCAAGACCGGCGAGGAGTGGACCAAGAAGGTCATCTACAACAACGACAACGACTGCAAGTACGCCACCGGCTGCGAGGGCGCCGATTGCGACAAGAAGGTTGTCTGCTACGATGGCAAGTGCGTCGTCGAGAAGTGCGTCGGCGACGAGTGCTCCAAGAACCTCGTCTGCAACGGCGATGTCTGCCGCTACGTCAAGTGCGAGGGCCTCTCGTGCCAGCAGCAGGTCACCTGCGAGGCCGGCAAGGACTGCACCATTGTCGTCCCCTGCAAGGGCGAGAACTGCCCCAAGCCTTCTCTCCCTGAGAACTGCCCTGTCCCCACTGGCCCCGGCTCCAAGACCATTGTTGTCCCTGCTCAGCCCACTGGCGGCAACAACGGCGGCAACAACGGCGGCAACAACGGCGGCAACAACGGCGGCAACAACGGCGGTAACAACGGTTGCCACCCCGATACCCCCAACTGCAAGCCTGCTCCTGGCGGCACTGCCAGCAACACCATGGGCCCTCGCCCTACCCTCCCTCCCATGGTCGGTGGTGCTGAGCGCAACGCTATCACCTTTGTCGGTGCTCTCGCTGGTATTGCTTTCCTCCTGTAAATGAGCTGATTTGACGCTCTGCTGCTATTCTACGGCGTACCGGGGATACGATCTCGCTTGACCTATTCTCAGGCAAGCTGAGGATGATTGTTTTTGGGTTTAATTTGATGTCATTTAATTAGTGATTTGCACTGCATTTCATATCTTGGCTTTCAGCCGCGAATAGACGGTTCTTTTCTTCCAAATCTTCCAAACTCCGTTGTGAAGTATTTCTAAACCATGCCCTTAAACTTTGCCGCTCTGTTGCTTCCTTGGTAGACGATAGCGACAGCATCGGACCATCATTGGTAGCCTCCGGCATGGCCCACAGCGGGAGCTAGACGTTAGCTGGGCGCGGCAGCGGTCCGGTTGGCCGTAACTGGCAAGCCGCTAGCATGGGCCAGCTATCGCCATGTCTGCTGGTTACTGATTATAAATCAAACGGGATAAACCGACTTCTCGGGTCAGTTATTGAAAAGCAGCGCCATGATGCATTACGTCGTGTCACCAAATCTTGGCGTCACTTGATGTTGGACAGGGGGAGGAGGGAAGAAGAGCTGAAAGAGGCATGCCCCCGAAAAAAAAAAGAATGAAAACTTGCGTCTTTGGGCGCAGCCGCAGTCTGTGATGAGGAGAGCTGAGCTACCCGGGTCCGCGGTCCTGGGTCGGTGTATCGTTGCGCAAGCGGGCTAAACCCTTGTTTGTGAAACGATCGTGCCGACTCTTGCTTCTGGCGGAAATTCCACTCACAGCGCCGGAGATGCCTCTTTTTGTTGCGGCACGCGCGATAGATTGCGCCGCCTCCTCCCGGGTGTGTGGTGGTGCGGCTTCGGCAGCAAAAGAAGCCACAACATCTGCATGAGTTGCGCGAGGCAGCAGAAGGTGGAAACCAAAAAGAAAAAAAAAAGCGCCGAGCTGAATGCTGGACGCCTAAACATTAGTTAAACCCGCTGTCCATGCATGGCTGCCTGCTTTTCGAGTGCCCAATGATATAGTTGAGCAACGGGTCCACGGCCAAATACATACGGAACTGTTTCCGCAAATGGCCAGAGATGGGGACAAGTTTACCAGTTGCATGGAAGGCCCCAAATTAGCGCGAAATTGACAGCGATATAATCTTGTCAATTATTAACTGGTTCAAGACCCAAAAAGCACTCGGTGGATTAGATGCATGACAATGGAGACTGTCCATGGGTTACACAAAAAGCGCAGCTGAGGGTGCTGGTGTGGCTCCCGCCGCGGCGCCATGCGCCTGTGTTTCCGTATGTCCTGCTTGTCAGACATGCTTCAAGAGCATTTTCCCTTTCCTTTTTCCTCTGCGAATGCTGCTCTGCGACAACGAGACAACAAGGGCTCTCTGTGTGGCGGCCACAGCTGACTTATCACCCTTGTCGTGCCACGGTTAGATTGAGAATTTTTAAGCGAAAGGTCGGCCCCGATCGACGTCCCGAAGATTTAGGCACTCGTAGTTTTTATGCTTGCCTCTCGAAATGCAAAATAGTAGTAGTAATAATAATACTTATAGCATTTATAG
>JARDXD010000582.1:0-20030 GCA_029218145.1 Aphanocladium album
TCTTTCGATCCTCCTCAGACTCTCCACCGCCACCGCCACCGCCGCCGCCGCCACCGTCCTCCCGCAAGCTCCTATCCTCGCCGCGACCCATGGTCAGCAACTTCGAGCCATTGCCGTGCCCAGCGCCGCCGCCGCCGCGATGCTGCCCCGTGTGGTCGCGGCGCCGCGGGTTGCGCTCCTGAAAGTATCGCTGCAGCGACGGGCAGTTGGGGAACCGGGGACATTTGCCTGGGCGAAACTCGCGGAACCGGGGATCCTGCAGCCGGCCGCCGCACGCGGGTGACTCGTTCTTCCCGCGGCCGAGCCGCGGCCGCTCGTCAAAGTTGCCCCGGTCAATGACGATGTACTGGTAGCGCGCCCAAAAGGCGCTGCACTCTTCCCATATGAAGAAGCGCCGCGCGCCGCAGTGGGTGCAGTTGAGGTACACATGCCTGCACATCGCCCCTGAATTCTTCTTCTCGTGAGAGGGCCGGAAAGCTCTTTGCACGGTGGTCACGACGGCGATTTCGAGCTGGTATAAGTGGCTGTGGGCTCGCCCGTTTGTTGTATCCGCAAATCGTTGTCCACACCCCGAGTTCCGCTGCCGTGTTGCAACAGATCGTGAGATGAGATTGAAAGAATACTAGGAAAATAAAATGCTGCAGCAATTAAAAGAGTTGTTCGCTTGGAATATCGCGCAATGATGGAGGAAACAAATCGTGATGGTGAAGGAGGGCAACGAGTGCAAACGCAGCCAACCGTCACGCTTCGGTGTGCCTCGCAGCTGCCCTGCCTCCCTCCTCGACCTCCAAGAAAGTGAACACAATATGAGCAGTACCGTTTTAGCAGCGATTCCGTCTGGAGAAAGCAAGCGGCAGTTCTGGCTCCAGAACCCAAACTGCGCAAATGCGAGCACCCGGTCATTTACCGCCTCGCCACACGTTTTCTTTGGCTGAAAAGGGAACAAAGAAGCCCAGAACGCAGGAAAACGTGCGGGCGCGCGCAACCACCGGGGGGATGTCGTACAAACTGGAGGCACCCCGGACAGAGATCCCATTGGCAACGGTCTCGCAAATTAATCAGTTGCACAGCGCGAGGGTTCCCATGGAAATGAGGCACGGGCATCCTATCAATTACCCGACCAACGTGAGTGTTCAAACAAAATTCTTTTGGTAGTGGGTGTGTATATACAACAGTGTCCAGGTGACCGACAGAAAGCAGATGCAAGATACAAGAAAAAACGCCTGTAGTGCAAGGAAAAAAAGCAGTTATATCCATCTAGATCCATCAAAGCGCGTTTATGCCTTCTTGCCCTTCTTGGCCTTCTTCCTTGACGACTTGTCGCCAAACGCCTCTTCGTACACCTCGCTGGCCGTGTTGCCAGCCTTGCGCTTCGTCTTGCCAGACTTGACGCTGACCACGCCGCCCTTGCCGTCCTTGGCCGCGCTCTTGAGCTGCTTCTCGGCCTCCTCCCACGCGGGGCTGTCGCCGTCGATGGCGTAATGGTCCAGCGGCAGCGAGTCAATCATCTCGCGCTGCTTCTTGCGCAGCTGCAGAAGCGCCTCGTTGCCACCCTCCTCGAGCTCGTCGTCGAGCGAAGTCGTCAGAGGCGCGTACTTGTCGTTGATGATCTCGTCGTCGTGCGCGCCGCTGGCATCCGCGCGGCTGACATTTAGTTGCTGGGCCTTGGGCATCTCGGCGTCCACGGCCTCGGACACGAGCGTGGCAAAGTGCGTCGTCACCTTGCGAAGGACCTTGATGAACATGGCCATGAGCTGGGGTGCGGGCACAGACAGATCCTGCGAGACAGCGTCAAAGTCCTTGCGCTGAAGACCCATGGCCATGACAATGCCCTGCTGGATGCCGGTCAGGCTCACGCCCTGCTTCAGCTTGCCGTTAAAGTACAAACTGGCGATGGTGGGGAGCAGGTCGAGAATAACATGATAGTCGAGCATGTTGTTGGCATACGACTCTAAACGCTTAAGATCGAAAGGTGACATGTAGCGGTCAAGCTCCTCCTTGGTCAAGGGTGCAATTTGTGTTCCATCGAGCTTGGCGCCGGCGGAGGCTGCCTCGTCAATGCTGAGGGCAGTTTTAATATTGAAGTTGCGGAATTGGTAAGACAGGAGGGAGTTGAACCGCTTTTGGAAATCGCGCGAAAATTCACCGAGCCAGCTCGAGTCGTCGCCAGTCTCCAGAGGTCGAAGCATGACGCAGGTATGCTCGCCGGTAAGATCGTTGGCGGTTTGACGGAGGTATACGGGAGCAAAGGAAGAGCGCTTCCAGAACTTTTGCAGCTCCGGCGTTAGACCGTAGCTGACACCAATGTAGTCCAGCTTCTGCGGGCGCTTCTGCGCCAGCGCGGTGAACAGAGGGGGCATCTTGCTCACGTCGCGGACGGCAATCTTGTCATCCAGCAGCGATGTCTTGGACAGCTCAGCGTCGGTAGCTCTGCTGACTCTGTCCTCCATAGCCTTATCCTCATCCTCAGACAGGTTGGCAAACTTGCCCTCGTAGTAGTTGATAAGAAGCTCTAGAGCCTTGGAGCCGTAGCCCATGTTTGTGTAATGAGGGCTGGTAGCAATGCGCACAACACGCGCACCAGATAGCGTGGCAAAGTTCTCGTCTTGGAACTGCTGGCTCACGAGCCAGGGAATAAGATCACCGTGAGGTCTTTGGCCGCGGCTCAGACTGTTCAGCACACTTTCTCTGCTAATCTTACCCTCAAGCGCGACCTGGATGACACAGAGAGGCTCGGGCAGTCTGCCGGCTTGATCGGAACGGCCGGCTGTCAGAACGAAAAGCTCGTGAGCGGGAGCATCGCTCATGAGCTGCAGGTCATCGGGCGTGTTCTTGTAGTGACTGGCCACATACAGGGCAACCATTTGCTGCAGGAAAGCCTCGGAGACGTGGTGGAAAGAGAAGAGAGTATCGCGGTTGATGTTCCAGAGCTCGCACTGGGACGGATCAGGGGTTCCGTTGCCCTTGACCTTGGGCAGCTGAGCGTCGAGGCAGAGAAGCTTGTTGAGCCACTTCTCAACACCGTCGCCCTGAGCGTAACGAATGGGCTCAGAGAGGGTAATCTCGCGAAGCTTGCGGCCAGCCTGGAACTCTTCACCCTTGGCGGCGCGACCAGTGGCGCGATCAGCAATCTCGGTTTCGGGACCACCAGCAGAAGCAGTGCGCGACTGCTCACGCAGCTGCTTGATGAGCTTCAGCGACAGGGAGCGGCCAGTACCTTCGTAACCGTTGATGGTGGAGGCCATGAAGACGAGGTATGGGCCCATGAGCTTGCGAACAAGAGGCAGAGGGATCGCAGCAGCTTCATCGATGACAACCAGCTCCGCCTGTCCAAGAACGTGAGCGTCCTGAGGGCGGATGTACTGAATGGTCTGGCGGTGCTGGCGGTGAATGTTGACGCGGACAATGGCCTTGTTGAAGTCGGGGTTCGTAGACTGGATGATGGAGTAATCGGCGTGATCGGCGTAGCCCAGAGCGTCGAAGCCCTTGAAGATGAATTCGAACAGGGTCTTCAAGTTTTCGGGTGAAGGAGACGTGATAAAAATGTTGCTGTAGCCGTAAGCCACCGCCGCAGCAACGGCGACACCGAGCGCGGCCGACTTGCCGCGACCTCTGGCGGCCGTCAGGGCCACGGTGCTGCGCAACGTCTTCTCGGCAATGGCCTCTGTGAAGGTGAGCAGGGCCTTGGCCTGGTCGACGGTGCGGGCGAGGTTGACGAGGGAGCCGACGGGCTGGCGGTCCTGGGTGTCGTCCTTGAGGGCCTCGAGCTCGAGCTGGGCGGGCGTCTTGTCCTGGTCCCGCTCGGGCGGCGGCAGGGCCTTGACGTCCTTGCCGCCCGAGATGGGCAGGACGTTGAGCTCGTCGTCGATGACGAGGCACGACTCGCAGCCGCCGAGCGAGAGCAGAAAGCGCTCGTTGAAGCGGGCGACGACGTCGGCATGCGCCTCGGTGCGGTAGCGCGAGTGCACGTCCATGGACAGGTTGTAGAGCTGGCGCAGCGAGCTCATGCCCTTGAGCAGCAGGATGACGAGGCCGCCGCCCTCGACCGTCTCGATGGTGCGCGCGAGGATGTTGGGCGTCACCGCCTCAAAGTCCTGCAGGATGCACATGCCGTACGTGTTTCCGAGAATCTTGTCTGTCTCCTTGTAGTAGGTGTAGCGGATGTTGTGCAGCGAGATAAACAGCTCGAACGGGTCTTCGTCATTGACTTCGCGGATGCCCTTTTTGATTTCCTTCTTGATCTTGGCCTCGCGCTTCTTGCGGTGACTGCAATTGACACATGGGTTAGCTGGGCCAAAGACTTTTACACATTCGGTGTGTGTCGTTTATTCGCATACCTGGTAAAGTTCAACAGCTTATTCTTGTATGCCCACAGAACCGACTTGTTCTGCTTCATGTCGACGCGCGACATGATGTAGTGGAGGCGCACAATTACATCCTTGCTGTGATCGCCGACGACGACGAAGAAGCTTCTCTTCTTTTCTTGCAGACCATTTCGAATCAAGGCGCCGATACGGGGATCGCTGTGACGGTCAGCTCAAGCTCTTGGCGAAGACAAAAATATTGTTTTTGCCTAGACGAGCAGGTTTAAAAAGCAACTTACACTTGCTTGCGAGCAGACATTTTGCCGGCTGTGTCAATCTCGCAGTTGAATTCGATCGAGGTAAACCAGCAATGGCAGAAAAAATGGCTGTCCAAGGCTACCAGATTTGGCGGCGGGCAAAATCCAAAATTTTGGCGGGCGATTGGCTTTCTGCCAGGCGGTGTGTCGCAGTGGTTCAAAAAAATTGTGGAGCATTTCAAGATGGCAATGGTACAGCAAACAGGAGAGTTGGATGATATGGATTAGGTACTATTTATATTCACACATGTTTTTTCAATGCAGCGGTTTTAACCTTCGGTATGGTATTCGGGCGCTATGGCTGCAAGATGAATGGAGTTGTTAACGAGAGCGCTGCCACGGGGAAGCATTCAAGCACCAAATGACCACGCGACTGTTTGAATCATTTCTATGTTGGCGAATTGCTAATGCAATGTCTATGGATGATGTATTGTATGGTGTAAAAGTCGCAAACAGTTCTTGGTAGCCTGTCTGGCCCGGTCCAAAATCGCCGCACCAGACGGTGACACCTCATAAATCAGCCCCGACCCGATGAAAATGTGCCAGCATGAAGGAATTAAGAACAAAGGCAAAGTAAATCTAATATACACGCGCTCCGCAAAATGCAGCGTCGTTGCTGACGCTCCGTTTACGTGCGGTCGAGCTTGCGGCGCAGGTTTCTCGTTCGCTTCATAAACTTCTTGTACTTCTTCTTCTTCATGCGGAGCTTGCGCTGGCGCTTGACACTGATGGCCTCCATGGTGTCGCCGACGGCGTGGCTGCCGGCGAGGCCGCTTGCGCGACGGGCTCTGGACTCGTCGAAGCGCAGCTGGCGCTGGGCGAGGCGCTCGATGAAGCTGCGCGGTTGGTCCTCGTTGATGATGCGCGGGCTGTGGGCGACGATGCGGATCTGGCCGTCGGCCTCGGTGGACTCCTCGATAGTGAACATGGCTTTGTAGACGCGGTGCTGGGGGTTCTCCTCGGCCGCTTCCGCCTCGGTGGCCATGCCGACCTCGCCCTCGCCGCTCTGGGCCTGGGGCAGGGGAGGCGGGCGGAAGGGCAGGAAGTCGCCGGACATGGTGTCGACCTGCAGGTAGACGCTGGATTCGCTGCCGTCCGGGTTGCGGACCTCGAGGCGCTGCATGCCGTTCTGCATCTGCTCTTCTTGGCCGCCGATGGTCATCTGGGCCATGGGACCGTCGAGCTGGTCGATGGTGTCGGACAGGGTGGACATGGTGTCGGAGACGCGAGCCGCCTTGGAGCGGGCGGCAAAGATGGAGGCAAAGTGCTCCTCGGAGACGGTGCGCGGCATCGTCTGGGTGATGGAGATGGGACGGTGAAGCGAGAAGAAGCTCGAGAGGCCGAGCGCTAGAGATGTTTTCGTCAGTATAAAAATTTCCTCTCCTAGTTGTAAATAGGGACAGAGGGGAAGCACGAGACAGCCTTTTGCGCTGGCTGCCTTGCGCTCTTTGAAAGAAAATCTCTTCCACGGCATACCTTCATGGGACATGTGGTGCGTAGCAGGGACGCTGGGGAGCTTCTTGAACGAGGCATCGCGGGCCGCCGCCTCCTTGTTCTTTCGTTTCCGCTTGTCGCCCGAGGCCTTGCCGTCGTGCCTTGACGACGAGGCCGGGACAGACTGGCCGGCGGAGAACTCGTTGGAGCCGTTGTCGGAGCGCGAGGGCTTGGACGAGGAGAAGCGACGCTGGTGGCCGCGCATGACGACGGGCTTCGAGACGGCGGCCGCAACCCTGGGAGCTGAAGCGGCGAGGCCAGCAGCAGCCGCCGGGGGCGCCGAGGAGACGACGCGACGCACCGAAGACGGCAACATGGCGGATGAAGGGATCGAGCAGGGACGGTGGTTCGAGAGAATGTCGGCCGAGGTGAGGAGAGAGGGGTGGAAAGAGGAGGCGAGAGACGCTGCGTCAGGATGGATCCTGATGGCACGGGACGGGTTTTGCCTTGGGGTTGTAGCAGTCGTGCGTCGAAAACCGGGATCAAATTGGCTTGGTCGTTAGTCAGGCGGCCTAAGGGCGGTAAAACGGGCTACGCTGGGCAGGCTGGGTGCGGGTCAGAAAAGGTCGGGTGAGGGGGTGGCCTAAGGCAGCCAAGTGGTTGGCCAGAGCCAGTGGCTGCGCGCAGAAGTCTGTGTGGCCACTATGGCACTATCTATGTGCTAATTCGCACCACGAAAGGTTTGGTACCTTTTTAGTAGGCTGCAAGGCTAGGCCACTGTTAGATTGCTGTAATGATGTGCACCTTTGGTGGCTGGAGCCTATTTATAGATGCGGTGATGGTTATTCTGTGCCTCTAGGTAGCCGCGATAAACTGATAATTGCGCTATGAGTTTCGGTGCGTGACTTGAAAGTCTTGTGTACTAGCAACTGGAGTATACTTTTCTTTTACCAAGTTTCTTCAAAACAAGTCCTGTCCAAGCAGAGTGGAAGAGGTAATGTATGCTGAGGCTCGACACCATATAAGCCCGCGCTTCCTTTGCAAAGCCTGACCCCTACTTCTCCAACTGCGATTGTCGTCACAATATATCCATCATAGACAACTGCCTATCATATCTCTTGCACTTCATTACTTACCAAGAGTATCCCGGTGAAGCTGACCGAGCCCATGATGACTTTAGTGTCACGCTGGACTCGCCAGATCCGAGGCCGATCTAAAATCCAAACTTTCACCCCTGATCAATTAGCCATTTGGCCACCTTGTCACGACACGGAATTTGCTGGAGAGTGGCTGGGAACGCACAAAAGTACCTGCGTTGTGGTCTATTGCCGTCACACATGATAACGTGACTATCTGGCAGGAAGCGCTGCAGCAAGTCATTCGATCAGCCCGCATCTTCGGGGATTACACAGCTCAGCAAACTAGATCCATGTGAAAACATGCCTAGGAAACATCTACTTTCGATGGCGGGCTGAGACGTCGATTACAACTCAGCTCTGTACGCTTTGAAGGCGGCGAATCTTCGATGCGCTGCGGCTTAATGATGTAGGCGCCGTGCTAGGGGCAATCAGTCCTCCCTTGCGAATAATCATGTGTGAGGTGATGGCTGGTGGTGGGGATGTTGTGAGTTCCACGACGACGTTGCCGCTCTCGGGAACTCGAGCTTCCGTAGGCGGCGCTGATACGGACGACAGAACCTATCAGGACTGACACAAGGCAATGTTTTGGTACAACAAACCAGTGATGAGCATAAATTCCATTAATCGTATCTTGACACGTAAGTCTAGCTATGTAGGATAAAAAACTGTAGGTTCTAGGCGTGCCAGCCCCGAAACAAAGCACCAGGTACCACAACTCTCCAATTCAGAAAACAAGGGGTATTCGCAAAGTTGACATGAATAATGCCAACGGGGTATCGTAACAACATCAGCGGCAGGCAGTAACAGTAGGTGAGTCGGAAACTCGAAATTTGTCGAGTTCTTTGAGGCATCATTCCAACAGGGCCGATGTCTCGTCGACGGTCGCCAGGGTCTTGTTCTTGCCATTCTTCTTGGGTCGAATGTCGATGGTCTCGGGCTCGATGCCGTAACCGTGGACTCTGCGGTCGTCTTCTTCGTCCTCCGAGTGGTACGATTGGGCGCCGTCGGTAAAGACCGGGGCGTACGAGGAAGTACTCTTCTTCTTGAAGAAGCGAGACCAGGGCATGGTAGGGCGATCGGGCCAGAGGCTGTGGCTGCAGTTGGGACAGTCCGAGTCGATGGCTCGCGAGGCAGCCCATTTTATGTGACCGTGGATGGCGAGGCCGTCCCAGAGTGCGGCAAAGGCGAGGGTAACGTGCGAAAAACTAATCCGCGTTAGCAAGAAGAATATTTGTGTTTACACAGGCACCGACATACAAGCTCAACATGAGAGGAATCGTTGCATAGGCGGCGAGCATGCTAAGCGCGGCGGATTTGCTCGACGACCTCCACGTGTAGACGAGGACAACCATAATGCCCATAGCAACCGCAATGTCAAAGGCAAAGATGAGAAACGGGTGTGTGAGCTTTTCACCAAAGGAGTCGACCTCCTCGATGCCGTCCTCGAGAGCACCTTCAACGGTGCCCATGATGCCACCCTCCTCTTGATCGCCCTCGGCGGCCGACCTGCTCTTGCGGCGGAGGAGCCATATGCCTGCGACGGTGGAGAGCGACTGCGGGATGAGGCCGGCGACGGGGACGGCATTCTTGGACATGAAGCCGTGGGCGAGGAGCATGGGGAGGGCGGGGATGAAGGCCACCCAGGTGAGCGTCCGGAAGAGCTTTCCGTAGCGCGCCTCGAGGGACGCCCAGCTGCTGGAACCAGTCATGCCGCGGGAGGGGCACTGTGTGTGTTTTGCGCGTATGTCGTGATGCTAGAATGAATCGTGAGGCGGTGTAAAAATTGGTAAACGGCTAGTCTTGTTTTTATCGCTGCGGCGTTGATGGAGGAGGTAAGAATGGGCGAGAGAGAGAGACTGAGACTAATCTGCTCAACGTCGATCCTACTACGAAAAGAAAAATGTCACGAAATCAAACTGGCATGCTGGGCTAGCTTCGACAAGCGCAAAGAGCTATGCTGGGCGGTCATGGGAGATGGCAAGAGCTTGGGCCACGCACAGCTTCCCCTGGTTCTGAGTGGTGGCACGCGGGCAGGGTTCTAGACATGGTGAAGGCGCAAGGGCGAGACATTCTCTCATTTCTGCAAGGATGATGTGCATTTTGGGAAAATTTTGAAGGCATCGCCGGACAGACGGGCAGATTCCTGGGCCTAGTAAGTAAACTTTCCTCGGGAGTCCATTTTAGGCAATCCTTTGAAGAGACTGCAGTTGGCTTTGCCACCGCAAGATAGGCGACGGCCCGCCCGCTGAGGAAGCGGAGATGCCAGATTCAAGCGGTGGCATCTGTTGATGATGGAAGCCACAGTCTGAAACGACAGATGGTCGGGAAAAAGACAGAAAAATATGCAATAAAATCAAAGATCTAGGTTTCCTTCCCAATTCTTTTTTGCTCCATTTTAGCCCTTCCCTTGCTGCCTCTGTGCCCTGTCTTATTCATGTCCTCTCTCTGGCGGGCTTCTTACAATTTTTTTAATATGGGGAAGCCTGGCCACCTGGCACCGCTTCCCCGGGCCCTGTCTGACAGGGAGATCCCCCTCAGGTACTGGTACGCTCTGCCGCTAAAACCACTGCCTAAATAGCTGGGCCTGCTCATCCGCACTCCGAAAAAAGGGTCAAAAACATTTCATCTCGTCCTTTCGTGCATCTGACATCTCTCATCCTTCTTCGTCCATTTTCCATTTGTGTCTTTCTTCATCGCACGAGCATTCTCACGTTCCAAAAGCTTGCACTCACACAGACTTCTCTGACTCTTTGCTTTCTTGCCCTTTGTTCCTCACATAAGCAAACCATCAACTTTTTTGACCGCCGATATCGCCTCGCGCCTCGTCTTCTACCCATTGCGCCGCCAGCTTCACCATAACTATTCTTTCCTCACACATCTTTCACATTTCACAATGGTTGTCTCACTTCTCCGATGGTATGCAGACTCCCCCGATACCCTCCCCTAACAAAAGAAACACCCCCCCGGCTGACGCTCTCACCAGGTACAACGGCCGCCTCGCCGCGCGCCCTCTTCTCACCCAGAGCATCACCACCGCCGTGCTCTTTGCCACCGGTGACATTACCGCCCAACAGCTCGTCGACCGCCGCGGTCTCGAGAAGCACGACTTTGCCCGTACCGGCCGCATGGCCCTCTACGGAGGTGGTACGTTTGAACCTCTTGCCCTGCCTCTTTTCCTCCTCCGTGCCAGAAAGAAGGTAATGAAATTTGCTAACGTCACACCAACAGTCATCTTTGGCCCTGCCGCCACCACCTGGTTCAACTTTCTCGCCCGCCGCGTCACCTTTACCAACAAGCGCGTCGAGACCCTCGCCCGCGTCTTCATCGACCAGTCCGTCTTCGCGCCTACCATGATTGGCGTCTTCCTCAGCAGCATGGCCACCATGGAGGGCGCCTCCGCCAAGGAGCGCCTCGAGAAGACCTGGTGGCCCGCCCTCCGCACCAACTGGATGGTCTGGCCCTTTGTCCAGACCATCAACTTTGCCTTCCTCCCCCTCCAGTACCGCGTGCTCTTTGCCAACGTCATCTCCATCGGGTGGAACAGCTACCTCAGCTGGATTAACAGCAAATAAGTCATTAGTACCAGATTTTCTCTTTTATTCGACATTCTTCTCTTTTAGAATTTGGTTGGGAGCATACGGCTACTGGAGCATGCTGTCAAAGTGAGATGTGATACAGACGGCACGAGCCGCACACAGACGCAAACGATAGACTATTGTAATACTAAAAGCATATAGAATTGAAATGTCATATGCATTGCTAAACAACAGAGCTTTCATGAGTTGGCATTTGCAGCGTGTCGTAAGAAACTGTAAATGTATTCATATATGTATACTGCTTTTGTCCCGTTTTTCCCTACTTCAGCCATTGGCCACCCCAATATATGCAATTTACACCTTCAAGCCTGAAGAAACAAAAGAATGAAAAATAATCGTGTGTATCGTAAGAGCAGCCGCGGCCAGACATGCTCAGACTTCCGTCTCAATGTCTGCCTTTTGCTGCACCTCGTGTTCAAACATGCCCGTCACGCCGTCCTCCACGCGGCCCAGCTTGTTCTTGACCCATTTTGCCGTGCGCGGAATCTTCCACTGCATGATGCCGCGGTGCTGACGGTGCAGCGTCTTGGCCTTCTTCTTGTAGTCGCGCACCTGATCCATCATGCTTTGCTTATCCGACGTGCTGCCGTCCGGCACCGAGTCCTTCCCGGAGCTGGCCTTGCGGCCGTGCTTGTGGTGATGCTGGCTGCGCGCGTCTTCGTTCTCCGAGTCGTTATCCGCACCGTCGTCGTCCGAGGAGTCTGCCGCGTCGGCAGTGTTGTCTGCGTCGACGAGGCCGGCCTCCCTCTCGAGATCGTCCGTCTTGAGATTGTCGCGCGCTGTATCAATGACTTCCACGACTTGTCGGAGGTGCTCGCTGCCGCTGGCCCAGCTTGTGTGAGCGCTGCCCATACCCGCCCAGAGCGTCATGCGCAGCTTTAGCGTACCCATCTCGTCGCCGCACGTTTCCAGGCAGTTGGAGATGGCACGCTTGTAATCGCCTTTCCAGATTGTAAGTTCAACCTCTTGCTCTTCCTCGTCGGGAATATCCTTCAGCCAGAGCACACAAAATGCGGCAATGTGGTCGCCGAGGAGACGTCGACCGTCGACAAAAGTGATCGAAAAGCAGCTGCTGTACCGCTGATGCAGCGCCAGAGCAACGTGCTTGCTCGATTTGGTCGCCCAGACGGCGTGTCCGTCTTCCGTAGCAGACGAGTACATCTTACCGGTGCTGATGTTCGTTTGCAAACGAAGCTTACAGCCGCGCAGTTCCTCCGGCACGCCGGTGCCAATAATCTTGTGACGGATATCCAGAGTACCGTATTGCCAACCGAGCAGATTGCGGGGCGCTTGCAGTGATACGCTGCGCCATACCAGCGAAATGCGGATGCGACCGTTGCCGATGCCGCCAGAAATCGGCCACCATCCCATGACCTGTGTTCGCTGCTTAAAAATCTGAGCTAGGGGAAGGTGAACAATGCCAAGTAGAGGGTCGTCTTCATGCAGGCGAGCGTCGCGAACAGACACATAGACTTCACAGTCGCGCCAATCTCGGATAAAACGTTCGCAGCCTGCGTTGAAGAAGGGTTTGCTGTTCTGTGGCTTAACGCGAGACTTGAAGGTCTTGCGATGATTGATGATAATGGTGCAGTACGAAGAGGGCAAGCCTTCACCAGTCTCCTCCTCGTCGTCGCTGGCGCTACCAAAACGCGACCTGGTCTCCTTGCTAAGCTTCTTGATTTCAAGGCCGGTCAGATTATGAATCTGGATACTGAGGAGACCGCTAGGGTATTCTTCAGGAGGCGGTGCGGAGATGATCATCTCGTCGTGCTCGTTCTTGAACTCAAGCACACGCTTCTTCTGCATATCTTCTTCGTGGCGCTCCAGTGTGGTGTCCTTCAGCATTGCTTCGCGCAGTTTGCGCTCACATGTACGCTCAACTTTCTTGTTGAGCTGTTCCATGGTACGAACACGCGGGTCGCGGGTCTGTAGCTGAAATTGGCTGTCGAGGATCTTGGTCTTCGGAAAGTAGCCAACACACCATTCCAGCTTGCCAGGCATGTTGTCTCCAGACTTGAGAGCTCTGAATCCGTCGGCACGATGCATCAGTTTGCCGTTCGATTCCGGGTTATCCATGATCTCCTTCAGACTGACTTCAATACGTCCTAGGTCGTCGTCGGCTGTGAATCGATCCGAGTCCCAAAGCTGGACACGCAGACGTTCGTCAATATTCAGTTCCTCCGGCGTTACCAAGACAAAGCAAGTCTCATCCCAGCAAGGTGACATTTCTTTGAACATGATGCGAGTGCTCCAAACGACCTTGCCAAATTTGGCCCAGCCGACAGAGACGTACGGGTCTGATCCACCTTCTCTGAAGAATGGGATGGCTGCGTCACCCATCTTGAAGTCATAACCTCGTTTGATAGTGACCATAAGGACGCCCTTGGCCAAAGTGTTCTTCTTGAAGTCTTCGCCCACCAGAATCTTTTGAAGGTCTATCGTCAGACTCTTGGGTGCGACGTACTGGGCCACGGCCGCGTCGACCGACGCCTGCACAAAGTTGCTGATCAGCGGCACGTCCATGATGTTCAGGCCGCGCTGGACAAGAGGCACACAGCTCATGGCAATCTTTGGTTGGCCCATGAGCGTTACTGTGCACAGAGAGATGAACGGCGGGTCGGCAATGAGCTGAAGTCTGGCTCTGATGGTGCCAACAATGCCGTGCAGGTTGACCCACACCGGGACCTTGATGTTTCCGGGCAAATAAAATGCCACAAAGAGATGCAGATCGTTGTTGCGGTGCTTGGCCATTCTGGCACTAGCCCGGGTTCGATATGCAAAGGCAACCTCCAGGTTGACAAAGGACCCTTCCTCATCATCCATAACGTGAGGGCCGAAAGGGTTATCGCTTGCTGTGCCATCTTTGTCTTTGCTGCTGTTCTCCTTGTCGGAACCGTCCTTGGGATTGAGCGTCTCGGCGGTGGCACCGCTCGGCAGCCAGCGAATGCCAAGGATGCGCAGGGGCTCGCTTCCCTGACCAATATCTTCAATGCTAACCATGCGGACAATTTTCGGGATGGAAGCCTGCATGACATCTTCAAGAATATCGGTAAAGCTAGCAAATAGATCTGGGTTAATGATGGGCCACAGCGTGCGCAACACCGAGTTGAGCCACACAGTGCGCTCGTGCACGCTTTCGTCCGCCTCAATCTTCATCTTTTCACGATGCGCATGCCAGATTTCGTCTTCGAATAGTTGCCTCGTTTGTTTGGAAGTAAAATCGCGAGAGAAAATGGCAAGGTATCCCATTAGAAAGAATGCGCCGTAGAACAGGAGCCAAGGGAAGTTGCCCTGCTTCGTGGAGGCTGGAAGCAACTTGTATATTTCATAGGCGGCGATCAGAATCATGGCGGAACCAAAGACGCCGATGGTGGCGCCTTGACGGCTAATATGCACAATCTCATCTCGCAGGCCGCCAAAGTCGGGAACCGGAAACTCCTTATAGAGTGCGCCCGGGTCAGAGGGCTTCTTGGTGCCAGTGGGTTCGTCGCGTGACGAGGACATGGACTTTCGCGGCGCCAGCGTGGCAGCATCGTTAAATGTCACGTTTTCGAGAGCGTCGTCGGTAAAATCTTGAATGGTAACGGTTTGATGGGTGACTGGATCCGTGACTTCGCGTTCGGCCCGCTGCCGTCGTTTGTCCTTGCCCTTGGCACCCAGCTCCTTGCGGCGTTGGCGCGCATCGGTCAGCGCCGGGTCCGTCTGCGAGGTGTCGATCATGGGAAGCTCCTGGGGCTTGCCATCTTCGTCTCGGTCGCGGCTGCGGGACCTGCTCTTGCGACTGGCCCTGTCACTGAGGACACTCCGGATGCTGAGGGCCGAGGAAGGTCGCGGGCCTGGTGACAGCGTGGACCGGCTGGGCCGCAGCTCGGACAGGTCCGCGTCGCCAGGCGTCGATTCGTCGCGCTGCATAGCTTCTTGCTGTCGCAGTGCCAGCTCCTCGCGGTACTTGGAAATTGTAGGAACCGGTTTGTGGCCGCTGTAGGGTTCCTGGTAGCGGCGCACATCATCGGCGGAAATGCTGCCAGACATGTTGCGCTGTCAAGGTTACTGGGGGGCCGTGGGCTCGTGGGGAAGCTTGATGGAGCTCATGGGCCAGAGCGAACGAGTTGAGAGCTTGACCGAGGTAGCGAAACCACGCTCGCGATTGATTTTAGATGATGATGGGTTGTTGAATGGTATTTTGAAGCCTGGGGTTAAGCTTAATCTGCCGTTGGCAGAAATTTTGGCTGTGCAGCAAATATGCGCGCTGGCTATTGGTACGTCATTAAGCTGGCGTCGCCTTGGCACAGCCACACCGAGCAGGAAAGATGGAAAGTGTCTCTGAAAGGACTGTGCGCTGCTCGGAGGAAAGTGATTACTGCTTTTACGGGTTCGGTATGTTGTCCTTCGTTTCCAAGTTACTTTGCGACAAGTTCTTCTTCTCATTCTTGCTTCAATTTCCCGTCCACAATCTTCTCTCGGATCTTTCATGGCCGGCCAACGGTTCCCGGATCGGCGGGGTCGCGACGGATCAGGCCTCTTTACCGAGAGCTAGCCTGGTGGTCAAGCTTGCATTTCTTAGTAATATTTGACCAGGCCGGCAGCGTATTATATAACCAAGGCACATGGCTGCCAAGTGCCGGCGCAGTGCGACCCTACCGAACTTTTTGGGCGAGTGATCAATCTGCTTGCTCGGTGGCAGCGTTACCACTGGGTCTGCTCATGACTGCGCCGATGGCAGCGTTGCTATGTGTCTACCCATGACCGAGTCCTAGGCTGTTTGCGTTGTGGCGAGACAAGTCTACGTGCCTCGGAGAGTTAGACACGAGCCAGTGCGAACAGATGCTACGAGGCAGACATGATCCTCGCACGGGCGCTCGCCGCAACTTGGCAACGCAACTGAGTATGGGGTCGTGGTTCTGTCCAGCGGCCACGATTGAACGACGTGGTAGAGTAATCCGTTCCATTGCTCATTTGACTGGTGGATGCTGTTCGCCCGACCGCCAGGCGTCATGCATGGCTGCGTTCAATTGTGGCTGCACACGAACGGTCAAAATGCGTTCATGTCAGTGCCACGGGCTTTCGGCAACCTTTGGTTCTGTCAGCAGTATAGCATTCGCCAATGAATCGTGGCTTTTGGCAGTGACCGTCTCTCCGCAGCCATGTTGTCGCTGTAGAATTGTTGCTGGCTGGTGCCTCCTCGCTAAGCGCCCAGTGGCCGCCGCACGTTTCTTGGCCCAAACCCACGTAAATGCTGCGTAAATGATAAACACTCTATAGATTGCTGTACGCCTCCCTCCTTTGGACGATCTGGCGCCAGATATATTATGGCCTCTTTCAGATGGCGATGGGGAAAACGCTGCGAGGAACTGATGATCAGACGTAGCAAACCTGCATCAGATGGATGCTGCGCAGCAGCCTGTTCGCTGCTTGTGTCTCCGATGCGGCTGAAACAGGCCCTGTTGAGCGCAGAGCAAGGCTTTCCTGTGGTGGGGTGGCAGATGACGGATGAGCTGTCCAGCCGAGCCATCCCGCATTAATCGTGGGTGTACTCGAGGTGGTCAGAGTCCTAAATGTGAAGCAGGACGCTGGTCATGACAAATTCAAGGCAAGCAAACGGCCATTCTGCCTCAAGCAGGTAGGCTCACCGTTCTGCCAGCTGCCAGCTGCCAGCTGCCAGCCCTGCCAACAATCGGCTGGTTAATGCGAACTCGTTTTTCAAACAATCACCAAATCCTCTCTTTCTTGTTGTCAGCTTGTTTTGCATCATCTTCATCGTCATCCATAACCCAGCCGACTTCTTTCTTCCTCTCGTCTCGACCCTCCTCTGTGAATCCCGCTAGGTCGAACCCACACCCACACACACACATCCACCCCGTCCTCGAACCCAGACACTAGCTCCGTCACACTGCAGCCTCAGCCGTCTCTCGTTGGCCACATCCCAAATCTCTAAGCGCCGGGCCCGCTCTGTGCCAAATTTATGCAGCCACTGAGAGCACGAGCAGTCTCGATTGTGTCCCCATCAGCGTTGCCTCTTTGGCCAATTTCCTTGCCCCAGGATGCCAGGACCGCACTAGGCTTGTCGCCCGCCAGCGGGGAGGGTCCCCCTCTACTGGTGCCGTTGAGCTTGTCAACTCGATAGTACAACTCACAGTCCAGCCGCACGACTTCTTGTTTTCATCGTCTCTCTTTTTCATCTTTGCAAAATAGAACATTTTCCGCTCACGCGCTTCCTCGCTCGAATATTCGTCCGTTCATCCTCAATCCCGACATTCTGCGGCTCCGTCTCTGCATGGCGACTCACCACCATCCCAAAACACCCTAGTCGCCTTGAAACATCTATACGCTACCACCGCCTCCAACTCCTCTCACACCGAGTGTCGCATATTTGCGGCTCCTTTCGTCGCAACCTCTGTGATCCAGTTTCCTTGCATTCTGGCGCTGCCTCCCGCCAATTTTAATTCCTGAGACGAAAACTCTACTCTGCGCTCCGCTTTCGTCTGTTACTTCTTGGTGCCGCTCCCACCCAGCCTTGGACTGCACCCTCGGCAAGGCTTTGGTTTCAAGAGCCCAGGAAAGATTTTGATCCGACAAATTGAAGCAGTGGTCACGCATCAACACGACCGGATCTGGTTTCTCATTATCCTGCGACACCTCCAGGGTCTTGCCCCGTTTTTGAGCCCAAGTTCCCCTGCTTCTCTCGCCCGGCCACCAGCCTTTATCACCCTGATTCGACCCATATCGTTCCTCTTCTTCTCGTCCCATTTCTTTCCTTTCTCCGTCTCATCCTCTAGGACTGCTCTTCGGACTTGGGGTCATCGGTGTCTGTTCTTCTTCCTCCTGCTGGCTCAGATTTATTCCTTCTTTTTTTTTTCCACATCTAATTATTGCGATTCGTTTCCATTGTCATTTCTTGTCTGGGCCTTGACGAAAGCATTTTCATGCATTGATATCACGATTTTGTTTTACACGCCATCAACCGAAACCTTTGGATACCACCCTTGTCGCCGGTCGACAGCATTACTCTATTCACAATCCTTATGCCCAACTAAATCTCTTCGTCAACATGGCTGGACAATTAGGTTATCGCGAGCTCTTTCTAAAGCAGTTTACTGCTAGAAAACTCACGTTTCACATTCTCTTTTGGGTATTCCACTGGGGCATCTTTGCCTACGGTTGGTAAGTAACGCCAAAGGCAGACACTCACAGCCTTTGCTCACATAGTCTAGGTGGAAGCAAGCTTCAGATGAGCGACTCGCCGGTCTCAACTCTCTCAAATTCTCGGTTTGGATTTCTCGTGGTGCCGGTCTCGTCCTCAGCGTCGATGGCATGCTTATTCTGCTTCCCGTTTGCCGTACAATCATACGATGGGTCCGTCCCAAGGTTCGATTCTTGCCACTAGACGAAAACATCTGGCTGCACCGACAACTCGCCTACGCGCTCTTGGTATTCAGCATTTGCCACGCCGGCGCTCATTATGTCAACTTCTACAACGTCGAGAAGACCCAAATTCGTCCCGTCTCTGCTGTTCAAATTCACTACGGCCAGCCGGGTGGTATCACTGGTCACGTCATGCTGCTCTGTATGATGCTCATGTACACCACTGCCCACTCGCGCATTCGTCAACAGTCGTTTGAGACTTTTTGGTACACGCACCACCTCTTCATTCCTTTCTTCTTGGCTCTGTACACGCACACTACCGGCTGCTTCGTCCGTGACTCTGTCGACGCTTTCTCGCCCTTTGCTGGTGAGCAGTACTGGACTCACTGCATCGGTTATCTCGGTTGGCGCTGGGAGCTCTGGACGGGCGGTTTTTACCTCATCGAGCGTCTGTACCGCGAGGTCCGCGCTCGTCGCGAGACAAAGATTACCCGCGTTGTCCGCCACCCGTACGATGTCGTCGAGATTCAGTTCAGCAAGCCTTCGTTCCGCTACAAGGCTGGTCAGTGGCTCTTCCTCCAGATTCCATCCATCTCCAAGTACCAGTGGCATCCATTTACCATTACGTCTTGCCCGTTTGACCCATACGTGTCTATCCACGTTCGCCAGGTCGGTGACTTCACCCAAGCACTCGGTGACGCTCTCGGTGCCGGTAACGCGCAGGCGAAGCTCTATGACGGCGTGGACCCGATGGGCATGTACGAAGTGGCTCTGCAAAACGGCCAGCAGATGCCCGCGCTCCGAATCGACGGCCCCTACGGAGCACCTGCCGAGGACGTCTTTGAGAACGAAATCGCCGTCCTCATCGGCACAGGTATTGGTGTCACGCCCTGGGCCTCCATCCTGAAGAACATTTGGCATCTGCGCAACTCGCCCAACCCGCCCACGCGTCTCCGCCGTGTCGAGTTCATCTGGGTCTGCAAGGACACGGGCTCCTTTGAGTGGTTCCAGACGCTGCTCTCCTCCCTCGAGGAGCAGTCCAACGAGGCCGCCCGCCTGCCCGGCAGCAACGGCGTTGAGTTCCTCAAGATCCACACCTACCTCACCCAGAAACTCGATATGGACACGACGCAAAACATTGTCCTCAACAGCGTCGGCGCCAACGCCGACCCCCTCACCGAGCTCAAGGCTCGCACCCAGTTTGGCCGTCCCGACTTCCGTCGTATGTTCACCGGCATGCGCGACGGCATCCTCGACCGCACCTACATGAACGGCCTGGAGGGAAGCATGCGCACGACTGTCGGTGTGTACTTTTGCGGTCCGTCAGCAGCTGGTACGTTTTCTCTCTCTCTCTTAACCAAATATTTTTCCTTTCATTTGCTAACATGAAATTCTAGCTCGCGACATTAAGGCTGCCTGCAAGAGCGCTACAGCCCGCGAAGTGCAATTCCGCTTCTGGAAGGAACACTTTTAAAACACATGATTTACCACCATCACATTGTATTTTGGCAGAGACGGGAGTTTATTGCGGGAGGGAAGCGGGTTGGTTGGATTCACCATTTTTCTTACATGTATGCATTTATCAATCTTAGGGGGCTTTGGATCTTTTTTCTTTTTTATAAAAAAATGAAAATGAAATAGCAATCATATCTGATATATTTATCATCTCCATAATACACTCTTTGGATTTGGAAATCGTCATTTCTTATTCTTCATATTACATCTCATCTTTTTATTCCCTGCTCACCATGTACAAGAATCACATAACCTCCTCGTATTCCGTGTTCCATCTATAAACATGACAGAGAATTTTGTTGTTCCCCGATAAAAATGATAATATATCGTCCCAAAATGGCCCGTTGAATGACTAACCAACCC
>JARDXD010000379.1:0-19978 GCA_029218145.1 Aphanocladium album
TCGCGGCGGCGGCCGCGGCGGCTTCGGCGGTCGTGGTGGCGGTCGCGGTGGTGCCGGTGGCTTCTCCCGCGGCGGCGGTCGCGGCGGTGGTTTCGGCGGTGGTGGTTTCGGCGGCGGTCGCGGTGGTGGTGGTTTCGGCGGTGGTCGCGGTGGCGGCCGCGGCGGCTCCGGCGGTTTCTCGCGCGGCGGCGGCGGTCGCGGCGGCGGCGGCTTCAGCCGTGGTGGTGGTGGTTTCTCCCGCGGCCGGTAAATTTGAGCGCAAGGCCAGCTCTGCTGCCTCTGGCCAAAGAAAAACGAAGAACCAGTGACATTTGCGACAGCGAGAGACTTGCGAGATGCCATGATGGATGTATGGAGTGGCTAAGGGATGGGCTCAACACGGCGTTTTACGGCACTTTTTTTTATTACTATTTACTCACATTTTCTCTTTGATGCATTATCTGTGCTTTTTATCTGTTTAAACCGTTTTCAGAACGCTACGTTTTGGATCTCGTGTCGGAGGTCGGAGTGTCTAGTTAACATTGGACTTATTCGGTTCCCGCAATCAGATACATGAGAGCTGCATGAAAAAAGATAAAAACACACATTGGACAAACGAATCTGGCCTGTTAGGTATGCAAGTGAGGAAATGTAGTGCAGTGCAAATCCCAATGTTGAAGGGGGTATCATGTATGTAAAAAAAGAGACTGTAGACTGAGCAGAAATAGCAGTAGCTAGCTGGCTATTGTACAGCGCGAACAAGGTGATTTCTACTTTGAGCGCACTCGCGCATCATCCGCTTTGGATCCAGGTCGGCTATAACAACAAAACGACGTCATTCTATCTCGTGTATACTTGCAACTCCATTCTTTGCTTCCCAACTTCTAACCATTCTCAAAACCATTGTCATCGTAAAGTTTTTCAGTAACCAAAAAAGACGAAGAATCACACAATTAAGTGCAACCTAGCGCTTCCACGCTGCAAATCCAGCAAGGTGCGCCGGCATCGTCACTTGTCGCGGGTGAGGGTGCTAGATTTAAGGCTTGGGTATGCGAATCGTCTTGCTGGTCATGAGGCAGCCGTGAGCGACAAACAGGAGCACGGCGGGGTGAAACTCAAAGGGCGTTCCCTGCAGCCAGACGCCAAAGGGGACCTGGTCCAGGATCCAGCCGTTGTGCAGCCAGTATGCCATGACACCGTCGAGGGCGAGCGAGGTGGGGATCGGTGTGCCCTCAAAGTATTTGCTCTTACCCGTGTCGTCCTTGGGAAGGACGGCGACGGTGACGTTGAAGCGCGCGAGTCGGGTGAGGCCGCAGAGCACGAAAAAGGTCAGGCCGACGGTGTCGGCGAGGGATCGAAGGCCAATGGTGAAGGCGACCATGGCGGGGGCTACACCAAAGGAGATCTACATAAGCAGGCAAAACGTTAATGGCGCTTCTTTGGGAAACGACGAGAGAATCAACAGTCGCATACCAGATCGGCCAGAGAGTCGAGCTCTTGGCCCATGAGACTGCTCTTCTTCCTCCAGCGAGCCACCTTGCCGTCAAAGGCGTCAAAGAAGAAGCCAAAGGGCAGAAAGTACAGCGCGAGCCAAATGTTTCCGTGAGCGGTCGCGTCGGGTTCGAGGCAGTACCGCAGCGAGGAGAAGATGGACATGACGCCGCAGAAGCCTGTATTTCTTGTTGTCAGTTCTCGTGGCTTTCTCTTCTCGAGCACCAAAGTGGGCGGTGTGGCTTAAGTAGGCGGGAGGAGGACGAGAAAATTCTCCGAGAGCTGCGCAGCGTACCGTTCATGAGGGTGATGAGATCGGCCAGATGCATGGCGCGGACGAGGGAAAAGTGGCCAACATCGGCGGACAGCAGAGTCTTTTGCTTGTCAACGGCTGGAGGGGAGGTTAGCGGGCGGTCGGTCGTGTTGCGCATGGCGCAGAACGTTGGAAGCATGATGCTGCTCCAGACGTGATGCGCTGCCAGAAGAGAAGAGTGGTCATACCAGGCTGGTTCACGACGGAGGCATCCTTGTCGAGGCCGCCGTTGGAGGCGCTGGCGCTTGTTCGCTTCGACATGATTCTTTGCGGCGTGCGTCGGCGGGCGCGTGCGGGCGAGCGGTTTGACTTTGTTGAGAGCTAGCTAGTGTACGAAAAAAGAAATACAGATATTCTAGTCGATTTTCGTCACGAGTAAAAGAAGAGAATAAATTATTGCGATGCTGCTGGGGGAAGATATGTTTTCGTTCAACCTGGCGTGCAGATGTTAGATGAGGCTGACCACAAAAAAAAGGTCGAGAGGCGGGTGACATCAACGACGGCAAAAAGAGAAGTTGGGGGGGAGGAAGAGCAAGGAAGTGAGAGCTATGAGCTTTCGCGAAAGCGGTGCAGAAGCGGAGCTTTCTACTTTGCTTGGGGGCAAAATACGTAGTGGGCTTGCAGCATGTGGCAGCGGGTACAGCACAGCCAGCGATGGTTGGAGGTTGGGAAATGCTGCAGCTTCAGGCACGCTAGCGTTATTGTGCTCCGGCAGTGCTACACTGCTGCAGGCGCCACAAACTGCGACGTGGTGGGGTCACCAGGTCTCTCCCATCGGTGGTGGCTTGAGAACAGCTGGTACCACGATTATCAGAGTAAAACCACGGTTCAAATTAAACTAAATGCAATGGCACTTGACAGTCCATTGATTCAATTACGTCAATGTAAGAAAACAATAATCATTTTCCGTTTCTGGCTGGCGGTTCAGCGCCTTGCTGCATGTTCAGCGACAGCCATCTCAACAATTCAGCTGGTACGTACCTAGGATGATGCTAGCAGCGCCTTTCCCATCTCAACGACCTCTCAAGCATGTGAACTGCCATGGCTACCCATGCATTGATGATTCGCGCCACGCATTCTTCCAACCCTTCCACTTGTATTTGCGCATAATTTTACTTTTTTCCTTTTGTTCTCTTCCTCAACAAGAAGCACATGCTCGCTTTCCTCCTCAGCTCTGCCACTGTCTTGGCGTACCACCCTGTTACCGCTGAAGTTCCCCCTTGCCAACAAACCACGGCGCAGCTTTCTTTCTCTTGCCCTTTCCGGTATCGCGTGTCGTGTATTGGCTCTGATGTATCCTTCGACATGTGATTCCCGGCCACTGGTAGCCTCCAAATTGACTCGTGCCTCTCCCACGCCGTTTACATAGGCTTTTCCGCTGTGTACCGCACGGGTTGTCAGTTCTTCAATTCTATTCAAATTCATTCGTGATTTACTTTTGCCTTGCAAGGAAAAGCAGACCAGTAGTTACGCAGTGTTCGGTGACCCACGACTTACACGCCAGCTGCAGCATATCAAGTGGCCTTCTTGCTCTTCATGTTGTGTGATATCAGGCTTGGTCAAGTTGACAGAAGGGGGAAATGGAATGCGGTTGCGCAAGTCTTAACAAATTTAGTGACATTTCCAACTATTTTACCATTCGTGCATTGCCAAACGTGTCCGCCAGCATCCCTAGAGCACAGACTTCGATAGAAACTTGTTGTATACACGTTCCAGGGCCCAATTCCCCCGTCCAAACCCTTCTTTAGCATTTTACTCGTCTTTGGCAGGGTCAAAGCCGGGAACACCATCGCCGGCGGCAGCACGGAGCGAGTCGGTGAACTCGTCGTCGAGCTTGGGGCCCACACCACCCTTCCAGGCGTTGAGCATCTTGTTTCTGAGGTCCTCGCTGGGCCACTTGTTCCAGCCGATGAGAGGCGCGCGGAAGAAGTCGCCACGGGGGTTTTCCGGGTGCGCAATGTCGTCGTCATTGGCAAAACGGAAGCAGTGGGTCCCCGCACCGTCCTTGTGGTACACTAGCAGCGGGTGGTTGTCCCGCTTGGGAAAATCGTTCCTGGCATTTTTGTATTTGCCATGGCACGACGGCGCAACCCGCACCACCTTATCGCCCTTCGTAAAAACCACAATATTCTCCCAATCATGGCGATGGCCTCCTAAAAACGAGCCTCCTACCGCTTGATCTTTTTCAAAATAATATTCATGCATGCTAGCACAAATTCCATTATTACAGCGCTTTCTGAGGTAGGTGTTGGCGTTGTCGAGCTGGTGAGGGTCTCGACAGTCGCCCTGTGGTGTTCCCGTGGCTCCGTGGCCCGGATTGGTCTACAAATCGTCAAAATCGGCCAAGAATTGAGCCCAGGAGGGTCAAAAGAAGAAAAATGGATCAAGGAACGAACATACCTTGCCTTCCTTGTTAATGGCAGACGTCTGGTAGCAGCCGTCGCTGTCAAAGTCGAGCAGAGGCTGGTGGTCAATGTCAAACTGGTCGGCGCTCTCGTCGAGCGCGCCAATGACATCGCGCTTGGTCTCGACCATGGGGCTGGCGCTGGCGAGAGCCAGCATACCAGAGAGGGCAATGAGTTTAACCTGCATGATTGCGGTGTAAGTTTGGAATTGGGAAGAGAAGAGTTGTTGAAGAAGTGTGTGCGGATGGTCTTCTCTTTCTCTTGTCAACGACGGTGCTTCGCCGGCCAATTTATGTACTTTTTCCTTTCCTCTCGAACCTACACACATCGCCAACTGCCTTTTCCAGCTAGCTGCTGCTTCTCCATCAGATTTAGCGGCATGAATAGTTTCGTTACGACATGAGAATCCCACCCCCCAGTGCCTGGGGAACGTGCCTCTGGTGGTGGCCCATGTAAGCGCTAGTCGTTCCCATGAGACAGCGCCTCGCAGGCGGGACAGGGCATGACGTCCCCCTCCTTGGCGTGTTAATTTTATGCTTGTTCTTGAGCATTAGATACGAAAAAAATCACGAGCAATGGTTGATTAGATGGAAACAGATCTCCGCGCACTGCCTCGAAGCAGGGGGGCCGGGGCTAGCTGTGGGCGTAGGTGTGGGCTGCGAGAACGTGCAAGGCATATTTTGTGATCAACGTGGGGGTCGCTTGGAACAGTCGTCCAAGGCAGGATATAAGCCTACCTTTCTTTCTGCTGTTCTTTTTACAGCAATTGAATAGTTGCTGCAGTTGAATAGCCATCTCAATGTAATCATGTTCTCCCCGCAACTGCCGGGAGTACCCAAGTTTCCTATAATAAACAGAGCTTTGGAATCTGTTCATGTCGTCAAGTCAAACTCGTATATACCCAAGCTAGCGGTACACTAGTTACCTAGCTCGATATCCATTCAGTTAGCGAACAATTCCAGACCAACGATTCGCGCAAAAAGAAAACTCCTGGATGGAACCAGTGGGCTTGTCGCAGGCGTCCCCCTGAAAATCAAGGCCAAGCTTTTTCCGCTATGCACCTCTCCTTCTTAGCGGCCTAAGCTTTAAATTCACTTCGTATCGTCTATCGGCGTCTTACATTTCCCCCTCTGTTATATCCTTGGCCCGGGTGGCCCGTTGACAAATGGAATCATTCAGTATGGAAAGACAGATACATCTCATTGCCCTGTTTTGAGGAAGCTTTTATCTGTCCCACTTCGTGGAATATGCTCATGTAAAGCCAAGCCTTGTCGCGCAAGAGTCATTGCATGTTCTAGTACCATTTTACTATGCCAAGATAGTTGATAAAAAACAAGTCCATGGAACATGGAGATCGCGTCAGCTTTAGCCTCACTTTCTGACCCCAGTGATCGACTCTTTTTTTTTTCCAGTTGGCACAGAACAAGAGGCAAATTCGTATGACAAGCACAGCCCTACGAGCGCCCTCAATGACAATGCTGACTGAGGAAGATCCAAGGCTGTCTCGTGCCATTTACATGGCCCTGCTTGCGGACCAACGGTGGTTGCACCGACGGCAGCCCGGGGGCAGGGCGGAACGGAAACGCCGCGGGTGGGGGAACAATTGACTCTGTTTTACGATTCTTTGTCAGACGAGAAAAGAGTTTACGCAGATCTCATTCCACTTGCAGCCTTGTACATCCCCATCAACCTGTCTTGAGTGTTGGCATGCCAGATGAGGAAACCCCCAATTGTAGAAAGATGTACCTATTATCGGCGATATCAAAATTCGGAAGAATATAACGTCATCACTTTACTCGTTTTCGTCATTAGGTCAGTTTTTTTAATACTTTTTATTTATGACAACATACATTGCCATCAGTGTTGGTGGTTGCCCCACAGAGGAATGACGACACACCCAAGCCACGTTCGTCCTCTGGCAGGCTCACGGCGTCACAGCTAGCCGACGCGCCAAGAGACCATTGTCTTCTTTGGATGGAGTCTGCAGCTACCTCTTACAAAATTTACACAAAATGCCCACTTCAGACCGGCAGTTATGGCCGTTAGCCAGTATTCGAGAACACATCATAGCCTTATCGCGATCTGCAAGGTACACCGTGATGGCCAATGCAACCTCTACATCAAAATCGTCGATGATAGTTGAAAGCTCGATACCAGAATACTTGATGTGAAAATTTTAGCCAGACTAGTGCGTATATTATAGTCAAATTTATGTACGGGTGGATATTTGTCACCATCATGTATCTGCCGCGTTCTGTGTACCCCCAACGCCAAGTGTCTCCCTTGACCTTATTATAATTACTGTATAATGCTTCCTTTCATGGTCATGCATGGTCATTTTGGTTCCAGTTTGACGGGGACTGCGAACCTGGTGTGGCTTTTTTGGCAATTGTTTGCTGCATGTTCAACTTGAAATCATCAAATTGTCCTCTGCACGTCTCCGTAGCTGATTAAATCATCTCGTGACGAGTGCAGAAAAACTGTCTAGCTGGGAACTCTGGGTGCCGGAGACACCGCATATCGTATAGCCTCGGGGGGGGATGATGGTGTGGCTGTTCTCAGTTAGTATTATGCCTGTGTGAATTTGCGGTTCACATACCTTGATCCGGCATACGGATTACCGAACACGCGCGATTTACGGCCCAGACTAGTCAAAACCTGGATGCCATATATCGTCGATCCTCCCTTGACTGTAAACCCACTCAAATACTCGCCTCGTCGCAAATCTGGCAAAATTAGCATGCTGTTCTTTTTCTTGCATCTGTGGGCTACTTACCAAACTCGTAGCTATCACCTCCAATCTTCCCAGCGCGGTTACCAAATATTTGTGTCTTCTCATCGTCGTATACAAATTCGAGGCCGTATACCACTTCGGCATCATGATAAACGTTCAGACGCGTCATTACTCCGTCTGTGAGAGCGGACGTAAAGAGTAGGTCTTCTGGTTGTGCGCCTGGAGGCTGGGCGGTTCCAACATGAGAGCTTCGGAAACCCTGTTTCGAGCCCTTCATCTTGACCGCCTGTGATTTAGAGATGAACTGTTTGACATTCTCAATGTCCAGGGAATCGCCACCATGTGACTTGATCGAGATTCTGATGGAGCCGTTTCGCATCGTCTCTGGCAGTCTTGTCGTAATATCCTGCTCTGAGAGGGCAATTTGGCGGTGCGTCGTCGTGCTGTCCACGGGAAATTCCATCCAAGAATGGCAAACTTGGTCATCATGGCCATAAATCTCTACAAAAGATATACCAGAGGAAGCGACAGCTAGTAAAGTTCCATTTTCAACGGCATACGCCTGCACACTGGCGTCAAAGCTGGACGGGGGGTCTCGCGGAAGCCGGAAGGCTGGGTGCGCACGGAATCGAAGACAGTCTAGTCTGTGCCATGCGCACTCGTCTCCTTGCAAGGCCAGGCCTCCTTTCGTCTTTGTTCTTGTGGAGTACGCTTCACGAGTGACGAATGTGCGGCTGAAAACAACATAATCTTTCAGCATGACACCCGTTTCTTGGAGGGGGCAGCCAAATAGGTGGCCGATCTCGTGCAGGTGGGCACCAATACCGACATTGGCGGCTTCCCACGAGCTACCTGCCTCGTTGCATTGATTCTTGACGAGATGCGTGTCGGTCGGTGTGCAGTCTGTAAAGGCCGGGGCCACCTCTTCTAGGCTCGACGGATAGTGCTGCAAGTATTGGGAGCCCAATAAAGCAACTGTGGTCTCGTCATGGGCGCTGACTTGTGTGGTTGTGTCGGTAGCGTCGGGAGAACGATCCCATTCGATGTCGAGAAGCATCGCGGCCACATAGTTTTTCTGATTTGGAGGGAGACCAAAGTACGTGTTGACAGCGTTGGTTACTATGGTTTTCATAGCCTCCCTACTAGCTGCTGAGGTTCCTCGCGAATCGGCTAGCTGGTGCAACTCAGCCACAGTCTTGTCACAGACAATGACATGTACTTTGGCTTCAGATCGCATGCTGCCAGTCTCTCGGTCACGGTAGTTGGCAGAGCCGGAGGTCCATTCTTCTTCGAATCGAAATGACCTGCGTCCCATTTTGTTCCGCCACATCTGCTCGGCAGTGAAAGCTTGCCATAGATAGGCAGCCATCCTGTATTTGCGAACAGCGGTCTCAATGTTATTGCCTTCTCTGTCGGCGCGTGTCGGCGCAGCGGGATACGTCCCGGGCGAGTCCTTGGCGATCACAACGGCAAGTTGCAGCGGCGGTGATCCCATGGAGGGGATCATGTGAATGGTGAGGTGGGAAGAGTGAATCGGGTTGGAGGAGGTGCTGTTGGCTAGCTTGGGGGAGGCAAAATCGAATCGCAGCTTATTCGGACCGGGTTGCAGGTAGGCAAGGACTTTGAAGTGGGAGTCGCATACGGGCCAGCTGATTGGAGGAATGTCGTCATCAAGTCTGCTGACGGTTATCGTGCCATCTATTGGGACAGTCGCGCTGTCTCCGATTGTGCCATAGAGGAGGATGGTTTTTTGATAAACCTGGACACTGGTGTCAGTAGCCAGAATAAAAAGATGCGGCACTTTCAACTATCCACAAGACGTATTGACTATTCTTGCGCTATGAGAATGGAGTATTGTAGACATACCCATGAGTTTTCGTTGATATTGTGAATGCGCGGGGCATATTTGGAGAGGGGAATGGTTGATTTTCCGCCGAGTCTGGGCGAGCCCAAGCCAGACATGCCAGAAATGCTTTGGGCGCTATACCTGCTCGCATTGCTTCCATTTCCAGGCAAGGTTGGGCGTGAAGGTATCTGGGTAAGCTGTTCGCCGCTGTCCTTGAGCTGCAAGTTGAGCGCCGGGTCTGACTGATGAGCAATGGAAGGCGGCGTGACGGAACCGCTCGAGGGCGCAGTACCGTGGCTCACGGCGCCATCACTAGATGTGTCTGTGGAAGCTTCGGTACGAAAGCTGGCCTTTGACCGGCGGCGCAGCTCCTTGAAGAATCTGGGAGCCATGGTGAGACCTTGGCGTGCGTGCTAGCCTAGCCGATGCTGAAAGCGTGGTCGAGGCCACGGGCCAAATGCGGCGCTGTTTTGGGGGGCGAATTGAACGATAGACGGCCGAGGAAAACAGAGAAAAAAGCAACAGAGAGGTGATTCCGTGTTTATTTAACAAGGAGGTTGGTAGAGAGAAGCCTCAGACAGCTCTCCTAGCCAAGTACGCGCGGCAGAGGCAGAGCGGACGGTGGGACGATCTGCAAGCAACAGTGGACTGGAAGGAAGGCGAGGCGGTTTGGCGGCGTTGGCAGATTAAAGGGCGCGGCGAAGTGGGCGAGAGAGAGAGAGCGGGAAGATGGAGGGACGACGGAATTGTGCGAGGGGAAACTGCTGTCCAAGGCAGACAAGTGGTGAAACTGAAGAGCAATCGACGGAAGCTGCGGTCAGACGGCAGGAAGGATAAACGAAGTAAGCGGCAGGTCGATGGTAGATGACGGACACATGTGCGCGCTCATGCTATGGTTGTTGTTTTTTTGCGATGATTGTGCAGGCGCAGCAGCAAGGTAGGTACAACGGCGATCGACCGATGTAGAGCGTGCGCTGTGCAGCTGCAAGGACGGGGCAGGTTGTGTTGGACTGGGTTGCGAGCAGACCAGGTGCAAAACGACAAACCGAGACAAGAAAAACAAGGTGACAAAGTGAAAATAATGGAATAAACGAGGGGCAATGTTGCAATTGACGTTGGCGAGAGAGAAAAAAGGCACGAGGAACGGAAACGAGGTAGAGGGAAAGAGGAAGAGGCGGCGGCGCAACAATGGGAACAGAAACGAATCTGGCTTTTTCTTTCTTGTCGCCGTCTGTTTCTTAATCCTTGCCTGGTTTCTGTTTCGTCAGTTACGAGATGAGCTTGGCGTGACGTGCATGAGGCGCAGAGCTACTGTCGAATGCGCTGCACTTGTAGTTAGCGTGGAGCCAGGACGAGCAGAGCTAGCCAAAGTTTCGTGTTTTAGCCTGGCAAGAGCTCAGCTGGAGCCTGCCAAAGCCTGCCAAAGCCTGCGAGAAGCCTGCTGAGGGCTTACCTTGTTTGCTTGTCTAGGTACCTACCTACAGCGGGTTGGGCGGTCCGACAGCCTGTTCTGGCGGTGGTGCTCTCGGCCGCTAAAGAGGCTAGAGCCCGCCTGCAACCCGCTGCAAGCCCACCCGAGCGGAGCCGCAATCGCATGCAAGCGACGCACTAGAACCACTAAAATAGCTGTCATATCAGGCAAATCAGGCAAATCAGTGCCGTATCAAGTCAGCCAGTGGACTCCTATACCCTCACCAGCACATTCCCATACCTTGGTCCTGCTGGAAAAGTACGAGCAATGCTTGTTGCAATGACGTCGCACGTTAGCCCGCCCGCAACCGTTTTTTTGCCTGCATTTTGTTTTCAGCATGCCCAAAACGCCATGGGAAACGTCACATTACCTTGCCTCTCTTTTTTTCTTTGCCCTCGACGGTTATTCTCCCACCCAATCACGAACCTCTTCCTCTTCCCTCTCCCCCTCGCCATCTTCATCTCCCACCCGGAAGCTACGGCGCGCAGCCACCCTCCTAATTGATTAGCTTCCCTCTGGCCGCTGACGGTGGCTGGGTACCATGCAGGCGCTGCGGCAGATTGATACATTTCCCTCTATCCAGCCCAGGCCTCGTGCCCAACCAAGGTTTGGCCTAGGCTCGGATTATTTGAGCGCCAACGCATGTTTTGTGGTGCTGGTAATAGAACTGGAAGAGCGCCATCTGTGCTGGTGCTCGGCCAAGAACAGGCCTGGGAAATTGCGCAGTGTCTGCCGACCAGCAAACCACCATCATTAATTGCCAGTATTCCCATTGTGTTAGCTTCTGCACTTCCTTGCTGTTTATACAACCGTCACCGCTCCATCGCCGATGAACACCTCCATCGACATTCTCTGTCGCATTTGATTCACCACTCATTCTGCTGCTAGCGCCACAGGCCCATTGACACTCGCATCAGCACTCCGCAAACTAGCCACACATGTTGATGCTCCCGCCAGCCATTCGTGCCATTGTTCGCCATCCGCCATCAATTGGCTCTCCACACACATGGCCCTATTTCCCTCTTTTAATGCGGCCGCCAAGTATTTGTTGCAGAGATCGTCCCCCAGCCCATTTTTTTATCTGTAGCTTCCGTGCTCCTATTGTTTTCTGCGGTCCTTTTGCTCCGCTACTGGTGCTACCAGTTGTGCCAGTCTGCAAATATGCGCCGCCACACCATCTCTGACAAAAACCGTACATGCGTGCAGAGATCTGCAATGGTCTGAGCAGCCAGTAAGGTAGTCTTTAACAAATGCGCAGCCAAGCAATCCAGTTGAAGCTGTTCCTAGTTCGCTTTTGCTTCCCAGATGCCGCCTTTCCGGCTGGCGGCTGCCTCCTGAGAAACGCTAGTCCTTCATGTCGTGGTAGCAGGTTACCCTACAACTGCAGTTCAAATCTATCCCAGTTTATAACTGCTCAATTCCTGGTGTAACACCGCGCACAAATAACCTAGATGCGCCGGTGTGTACCCATCTTACCCCATACCTGCTGTTCCGTTTCATTAGCCGCCTTGCATCTTTAGTGAACAGCTCAGTTCGAGGTTCGAGTGTCACGCTTCCGGAGTATACATATTCGCCTGCCATTAACTCGACCGAAATTGACACAGAACAGTTTCCGACACTGAAGAGAGCACAATCGGCATGCCAATCCTCGACACCATCATGGCACGCTTCTCAGAGTCTCCCTCGCCGAGCTAGGTTTAAACTACATTCCTGCGAGCATTGTCTCATCACCGGCCAATGTGTCCGGCGTACCGCCAGTGTGAGTTTAGCGGCCGAGTCGGGCAGCACAAAAAAAAAAGGAGAAGAAGGACGAAGAAAAGGAGAAGCGAAGCGGAAGAATGGCGACAAAGGTGAGATTATTGACCAATTCAAACCAAGTATTTTACCCGTGACTTCTTATCACGACGGCTGAATATGCATTTTGCAGTACTTGCTTGAAGCTCGACGTTGGCTAGCCTACCAGTGGAGGCTGACAGCCGCCACAGCAGCCACCAGGCCCCGCCGACGAGATGGCATCTGGACCACATCGATGAAACAGAAGCGACAGCTCCAGGCACAGAACAGATTCAACCAGTGGAGCCGAAAGACTTGAAAAAACCTCGAAAAATTCCCCTGCCGCCGACTGCATCGTACCAGAATCCTCCCGCGGGGGATGCCGAGCTGGGTTCCTGAGCCAGGAATGCTGGTCATTTGCGGTGGGAGACCGGCCTCGGATGCAATGCAAAAGCTGGGGAATCCGACTACCAAACCGTGCCCACGGGTAAGATCTAGGCTAGGCAAGGGTAAAGACGAGGCCGGAGAAGAAAGGCAAAAAGAGCAGAAGCGAGCAGCCACCACTACTCCATAGAATCTCATACCGGCCAAGAGTCTGGTCGAGGTCGAGAGAATAGATTAGCCAACAGCTGCAGAAGCGACGGGACGTAAGAAATGCTACCACGACCCTTGCTGGTTGCTGTGCTGACTTGCTGCGCCAGTGCCCTGCATTTACCTGACCCAGGACATGCAAAGGTCCATGCTGAGGTGTCCCCTGCACGAAATGCAGGCACAGGTGAGAGGAAGGCTGCGGCCGAGGTCCATATTGCTAGGTACCGCAGCCCAAGGTATCGCTTGACATAGATGGGCGCAGTGGGCAAGAAGTAATAACGACGAGCAGACTGTGCCTTGCATGACTCCTCGCAGAGACAGCATAGAGGGTCAAGGGAATCAGTGGGAAAAAGCAAACCATATCTCTTTGTAACACACATGTTCTGTGAGCGATCGGGTGGATCCAGACTACGGCGCTTTAATTGAAAGAAGATTTTCTTTGTTCCGTCGAGCTGGGCCATGTAACCCCCTCACGAGAGGAAACAGGCCCGTACAGGTACCTTGGTGCTGGCTTTTAGTGCAGCCACAAAGCCTCTGTGGTAGTAGTGGTAGGCGCTGAGTTGGCTTTCGTTTGGCTCTGTTTCACCCACCAAGGCTGCGTCGGCTGGCCTGTCTGCGCTGGCTGGCTGGCCTGGCTACGCCTCAGAACCCACCCGGTACACCTGTAGCCCGCCAGCCAGCCCACCAACCAGCCCGCCAACCAAACCCGCTAACAGTCTCTTCCTCCTTCCTCCCTCGTCCTGGGCTGAGAGCACCGCTTTTGCACTTCCCTTCCCTTCACTCCCGCCAGACTGAGCACATCCAAACCCTTGCACCCTCAACCTCGTCAGCGTGTGCAGGATTCACCCCGATAGTCTATCAGCATTGACTACGATTTTCGCATATTTTATCATGTCGTCGCCGTGGAAAAAACAGCCCGAGGATGTGGTCGACTCCGTCTTGAAGAGGGCCGAAGTGAGCAAGGTGAGTGAAGGGATGCACGATGCATTTTTCTGCCCCAGCCAAGGCGCAACCTGGCTGCACAACGTCGCAGCAACGGCAACGTTTTTCAAAGTGAACACCATGCTGACATGTTTGCTCTTCATCTCTGTACAGATTGCTCGCCGTTTGCAAAACCGCCTCGCCCTCGCCCAGTTCAAAACCAAGCATGGCTGGGAGGACCTGACCCTCGACACCATCGAGCCTAAGATGGAGGAAGAGATTCGCCGCAAGAAGCTTTACGAAGGCGACGTCCTCTCCGACTCCTCCTCCAGCGCTTCCGATCTCCCATACCCAAGCAAAACCCTCATGAGCTCCCCTCTCAAGGCGCCGCTCTTTTCCGATGCCATTGGTTCCAGCAATGGAAGCTCGGGCCACCGCAAGCGCACGTATATCGCATCCTTCGACAATGCCTCGTCCAGCCCGAGCAAGCGCTTCCGCGGCTCGCCGACGGCTCACAAGTCCTTCCAGGGATACAGCTCTTGGAAGGATGCGCACCAGCTGGCGCAGTCGTCGCCCATCAAGGCCCGCAGGCAGCAGCACTTTACCACATCCGCCGGTCCTGATGTATCCTTCTTCCGTCAGCGCCGCATGACCAACGAACTTGCTTCGCCCAATTTTGCGGCCGCTTCCGACGACGACGAGGACCTTTTGCCAGCCCATTCGTTTAGCATCAACAATTTACGATCTTCGCCCCCTCGCACCCCGCCGATGCAGACCCGATCTCTTTCCAACAAGCGCAAAGGAAACGGTAGCCCTGCGGGCAACGGCAAGACGGGCGAGGAAGGTGCCGATTTGCTTCTCTACCTCGCTGCTTCTCCATCTCCTGCCGTCAAGGCCAACAGGGGACGCATGGAGCGTCTGACCACCCCGCCTCCCAAGAATAGCAAACTTGACTTGCCCTCCTCCATGATGACGACACCTGGCGGCGGCAACCTCTTCCCCAACACACCCGGTCAAGGTTTCGACTTTGCCGAATTTGTCAACATCACCCCGAGCCCTGCACAGAAGCAATGGAGAACCCCTGGTCCCACGAGCACGGCCCGCACACCGATGAGCCTCGCCAGGCGGCGGCTGACATTTGACGACCCCATTGCATAAATGGGTGTCGCCTGACTACGCTCGCTACTATTTCTCTTATTTGTACATGATACCACGACCGTACAAACTGCTCCTACGCATTCCCATGTCTTTTTCTTGTTTCTACTGTCTGTTCAAGTGTCGGACTCTTTTGATTTCTTAGTCGTTTCACCATTGCCGTCGACGGGTTTCCACGGAGACCAGTGCGGCGACTACACCAACTGGGTTGGTATCTTTTCTATGTCCTTTTTGGGAGGAGCTTGATTGGGAGTGCCATGATTTTTTCTCCATTACTGGGAACAGGCGCACGCAGGATGCGAAAATGTATTATCTTTGGATTTATTCTACAGCTTAGGGGTTTTTCTTTGCGTCTGCTCAGTGAAGCACTTTGGAGTTTGCTTTTTTTTCTTTCAAGCCTGGCAGGGATGACTGGGGTACGGGTCAGAAGACCTATTTTTCTCACCTTTTGTGTGTTTGGACACTGGATAAGTAGTCAAAAAATCAAATTCAATGCTAATTTAGTCTAATACCTCCCCTCGCCGCAAATGTAACGACGAATGTGACAGAGTTTCTTTTTCCATGATTCATGAGCTGTGTCTGGGCAGTCTCCCTTGGCTCGGTTCGAGTGAGACGCTAAGTGCAAGCCCATTCAAGCGCTGCCCCGCAAAGCCACGCCGAAAAAAGCCCAACGTCCGCAAGCACTTTAAACCCCGGTCAAACAGGGGGAAAGAGAGAGAAAAAAGAAAGAGGTTGGGAAGTACGATCGATGGCGCAATTCATTGATACTAATTTATGCCATCTGCAAACGTCTTTTCCA
The DNA here is from genome assembly GCA_029218145.1 of Aphanocladium album. Lineage (NCBI taxonomy): Eukaryota > Fungi > Ascomycota > Sordariomycetes > Hypocreales > Aphanocladium > Aphanocladium album. The sequence goes on from JARDXD010000379.1 coordinate 15,479, forward strand.
TCGTATATTGTGCGTTCTTTTTTCTTGTTGCTAACGATTTTCTCAATTTTCTATAATGGTTTGGGCGCGACACGTCTGACCGGCACACCGCGGAGCGCGTAAAGACGCGGTCGATTCGCGTTGTCTCGCGTTATCCACATGTCTAATTGGTGAATTGGGCGTGTGGCCCCTCTCCACCACACCACCACTCTGTTTGCGAGCTGAAGAGTTTCGGCCCGCACTGTTGGGTGATGTCATTGGCGTAAGAAAGTTGTTCATCTTTATCGATGTATGCAAGCACTTAGAGAAAAGTCGGCATCTGAATTAGAAATCGCACGATATCAAAGCGATATGCTTGCACAAGAAAGATTCAAGAGAATCGCTGGATTTAGAGTGGTTCGTTTGGGGGAGAGCAAGAGTTGGCTTTCGACGTGCATGACCTTTGTAACGAGCACAGATGCTGGGATGGGGACATTGTCACGACAACGAGGCCTTTTTGTTTGTGGAGGGGCAAAATTGCTTTCCTTTTTGGGATACATGTTTCTATAATAAATTATGAAAGAAAAATTGCGCAATGGGCCCTTTTTGGATCCCTGCACACGTTTTATTGTCCCATTCTTGCTCCACTGAGGCGCAAGCAACAATCCAACGACTCACGGTAAGCATACAGGCCAAAAATTTAGACGAGATGTGAAGGGAAACATGTAAATGAAATTGTCTCTCTAGAATACAGGTATATAGAGGAAAAATACAAAAAAGATTGTAAAGCGTGACGATGGGGTATTATAAGAGATTGAATAAATGGTAGGTCGTAATATTGCCAAGTGCCACGCCGGGCTGACGATTGTGGTATAAGATGCCGTTGAAAGTAAAGAGAGAATGGCCCGCATTATACATTTTTTCAGAGAAATGTTTGCCGTGCTTGCTTGATGAGAGGGGTAAAGAGAAAGAGCGAATAAGAGTTGATCGCCTTCGTTCGACAGACGCAAGAAAAAAACAAACGCAAGTGTAAAGCAACGCAGTGAGACAATGACAAACCCACCCCAGCTTCTAAGAATATGCACAGTACACCGTTTTTTTTTTAAAATGCTTGCCCGACAACACCGCCACCGCCGCCACCGATGGTAGCATTTCCTCCTCTCGCATCCCGCTGCACAGGCTGCGCTGGCGGCAACGTCGGACTGTCCGTAAAGCCCGCTCTTCCGCCGCCGCCCACCGCCAGCGGCGCGACCGTCAGACCCGTGGCGGGCAGTACGCCCGACTCGCTCCAGCTGGCGCTGCTCACGCCGCTCGTGTAGCGCGAGCTTGTGCCGGTCTGTGCGCTGTACACCGAGCTCGCGCGGTGGGGATCTCGACTTCCATTGGCCGCTCGCAGCGGGAGCATGCGCGGGTCGAGCTCGAGGTCGAACGGGTCGGAGCGGAACTTGTTTCGCCGGTCCTCGAACGGATCGTTGGTCAGAGACGATGTACGTCGGGAGGAGGGCACGACGGCACGTTGGGATGCGCGCTGGCCGCTGGTAGAATGGGCGCGAGAGCGTCGCGCAGCACTGGCACCGGCACCGGCACCGGCGCCAGCGGCGACGATGGAAGACTCGGAGGGGTTACTGCCGTGCAAGCTAGGCGTGGGCTGCTTCAGAATGCCGCGCAGCCGCTGCTGTTGCTGCGATTGCTGTTGGGGCGTGATGCTGTTGGCGTCGGAGAAGGGATCCTGCGACGGCGGCGGCAGCTGTAGCTGCAATCCCCTCTGCTGCTCCATGCTCGCCCGCCGCGCCCTCGCCGGCACCGGCTGCTGCAGTGGCACCACTGGCGCCGCCTGCTTCTCGCCGTACTCGGGCGTGATGAGGGCCGGACCACTGCTGCCAACTCCATGCGCCGCCCACCAGCCCTGCAGCGGGTTCCGTGTCGCCTGCCGACCCGCGGCGGCAAACGGTCCCGCGGCCGATGGTGCTGCACCCAGCATATCATCAGACGGTGAGGGTTGGTGGCCGAGTGGCGTGCGCGGCTGTCCCAGCTCCTTCTTCTTTTGCGATTTGCGCTTCCACAGCCAAAAGAGCAGCGCAATGACAGCGAGCGCGGCGGCACCTCCGACGGCGCCGCCGATGATCATGCCTGTGGGTGGGCTCGCGCCGGCGTCGTCGGTTTGCAGCTGCAGGTCGCTGGTGGGCGTAGCCCGTGGGCTGCCGCTGGAAGAAGCGCCGCTGCTCGGCGGGAGGTTCGGCTCGCTTACGCTGAAGCTCATGGACGTGGACATCGCGAGGCTAGAAGAGGAGGTGATATCGGTGACGAGGGTGCCCGTAGGGGATGAGGAGAGGCCGCTCGAGTCTGTGGCGCCCGGGTTGAGAATCTCGGAGAGGAGAGTGGTACTCTGCCCGGAGGACTGCTCAGGAGAAGGCGCGGCGACGGATGGGCTGGGAGCTTCGTCGCGATCGGCACTGGCGGTTTCTGCCGGTGCAGCGGCAGCGTTGCTTGCTTCCGACGGGTTGGATGCGCGGGCGGGAGATGAGGTGGCTGCCGGAGGTGAAGAAGAAGAGGGCGCCTCTTCAATGTCGATGGGTTTGGAGGAGCGCGCCGGCGACGCAGCAGCGAGGCCGGGTAGGTTTATAGAAGAGGCACGACCGCTGGTTTCTGCCTGCTTGCTCGAAGCCTGGCTCGGAGAGGACGACGCGGGCTCCGGCGAGCTGGAGGCAGGAGTGGATGATTCTGCTGCCGTGGGTGAAGGAACAGCGGGTGTGCTCTTGTCTCTGACAAATGTTGAAGAAGATCCAGGCGCTGACGCCGACGCAGGTTCGGAGGCTGATGCTTTCGATGTCGATGCAGACGGCTCAGATGGAGACGGCGCCGGTGAAGAACTCTCGCTCGGCGAGGATGATACGATGGGTTGAGGAGCCATGGTACCGGAAGACGGAGTGACGGGGCTCTCTATCGTCGGCGAAGCGCTCGTGGAATCTGCTCGCGACGAAGCTGAGCTCGTCACCTTTGAGGCGTCAGCAGATTCTTCCTTGAGCTTGATTCTTTGCGTCGCGGTGGCGTTTCGGTGCTGGGTGAACAATGATGGGAGTGCTGCGAGGCTTACAGGAGACCCGTCGCATTGCCTTGATTCCGGATTGTCCTGCCTCTGCCGCAGGCTGCCTTCCATGTCGTGACTAGATTCGTTTTCCTTTCCGTCTTCCAATTATGCTCGTAGATGGATGTATTCTGCTATGGCTCAGGCCCGAACTGGGCCGGTGGTGAATTTCATGCAAGAAGATTAGCTGGTGAGATTCAGTAATGGCTGATTACGTATAAAGCAGGGTAAGCCGACGACGTATGAAGTTTGAGAGAATATGAAAAGAATGAAAACAGTAATGATGATGGTAACGTAGCAGATAAGAAGAATGAAAAAGATGAAAAAAAAAGTTGCTGGAGTCACTTGGCAGAATCTGAATCCTAGTTTGGCGGCGCTGACACACTTGCCCGTAGCATCATCAGCGTCAGTGATTCCAGTACAAGCGGGTGTTTGACAAGATGCATGAGCTGCACCTTTAGCAGTGACAGGAATAAGCGAGTTCAAAGGTAAGAAAAAGGGATGGCTACAGGGCTGGAAGAAAAAAAAAACAGTGCTGAAGTTACGGAAAAAAGGAAACATTAGGGTATAAAGTGCACTTGCTGATGGGATGGGTTCAAAAGGACGAGGCAGGTTCCCCCCCATTGTTCTGCAACACTTCTGAGGCACGCCGCACCTGAGAGGAGTCGGGCGCTTCAAAGCCGCCCCCCTGTTGGAGGCTACCCCGTCCAGTCTCCCTTGCTGGGGACCGAGCGTGCGGTGGCGGGCTGCCATGTGGGTTGCATTGACGAGGCTGTTCTATATTGGGACGAGTATTCTCCTCTGTCGAATATGTGGTTAAAGTGGTAGCATGGTGTGTTCTTGTGGTTCATGAAACAAGTGTGGCGAGGGAACGACGGTGCAACTGTCCGTTATGGTAAGAGATGTGCAAAGCATGATATCTTGGCTATGCCTCGGTTGCGGTTATATGACTTGATTTCATAACGTCTTGTTATTTTAAACGAACAAGTTTATAGTGTTCTATATTAGGCGTTTTCATCTCGTGCGGTGATGTTGGAATCTCCATCTGTGCGGCGCCAACGTGGCCTGACGATGTATCTGGTCTTTTGGAATCAGAAGAGAGTAACTTTTACCGTGGGGTCGAAAGAAGCAAAAGGACCATATCACTCTCAACCCTTACCTGGTAGTGTTTTGGGAAGACTGTTTGTACAAGGTCGATCCGCAGTACTTTTTTGCACACTACTCAGCGTTTCATACAGCAACGGCTACATGTCTTGAAACAACGCGCTGCTACAGATAAGGTAAGGAAGGCATGTCGCTGGTGGGCGATTTTGAGAAATCATCCAACAACATTTCCTGAGTTTTTCTTTTCAAATTCGCATAGACAATTGACAGAGATCATGGCTACAACTATCTCTTATATCGTGAATATCTTAGCATAACTGTAGGTCACGCTCAACTGCCACCACCACCAGGTC